>JAQFXV010001885.1:0-11911 GCA_034694065.1 Camisia spinifer | reverse complement strand
AAATTGAATTTTAGCATGGTGAAAAGGGCCATTTGCATTTTTCATTCAAATTTATCTTAATTTTTGAGCTAAATCTAGCATTCTGAATAGTTTTTGAGTGAAAAGCTCTGAGAAAGCGCACACATTTCACGAGTTAGAATTTTCCTCCTTTTACGTACTTTAAAGTCTAGTACTTAAGTGAAAAATAGTGTGTGGCTGTTTGGGGGGAATTACATCATTTTATCAAGAAAACTATAGTATAAATCAGAGTTAATAAGTTTATCAATTCAATTATTACCTAAATATTGTTCATTGAGTTTCATGAGTTCAATGACTATGGAATATACAGAATTTTATAATCTATAGAATATGTAAAAATATCTCTCAATTCACAAAATTCATGAGATTTTCTTATTTCCTAAAGATGTTAAAATGGTTTAAATAAATAGAACATGTAATTGCGCTGAAAATTAATGTCTGATTCGGTCTCATAAGTCTTTCGATTTATTCAATTGTATTTTATGTTATAGTAAATACACATACAATACATTTTAATTCGAGCTTTTAATCTGAATGTGCACTTCTCTCAAACTAATTGCATATGGGCTTAACCATACTTAAAACGGATGTTCGATCCATCACTTCTATGCTTGATTGAACAGAACAGAGGTCAAGAAACGAGCCATCAGTCAGACTCTATATGGGTGTTATGCATATTATGTATCAGCAATACTATCATTAACTTATATTAATAGCTCAAACGTTAAAATAGTAGCTCTATTTTCATAGAAAACTTGATTATTGCCATTATATTTATACTTTGAATATTTTTGAAATGTCTATTCTTTATCTAACGGCTTGGTTTTTCATGTAACACAAATTACCTCAAACTCCATCAACAAAATATTGAAATATTTTGTTTATACACTCAATTAAGTCATCACATGTCAGAGTTCACTCAGTCTTCAGATAAAGAGTTTATTTTTTAGGTATAAACTATTTTGGCAGTTGACTTATTCTTGCGCTAGCTTTCAGTAGTGACAAATTAATCAATTTTACTATCAATTTTAGGTAAAAGGTTCCGTTAGGAAAAACTTATTGAAATTACTAAAAACAATATTGAATCAAAATTTAACATTTAAAAGAGCAACAAAAAAGTCTAATTGATGGTAGAAAGAGCTCGAGTTACAAGTAATCTGTTTCAAATTTTCAAATTATGCGAGTGTTTGAAAACTACAATACTCAGAAATTAATATCACACTTCAATTTTTAATCAATAGAAATGAGTACCATTTTCTGATTGATCAAATGAATTTATAGAAATTTATCATAATTCACATAGTGAAATATTAGGACTAATTTGATAAAATTCAATCTTTTTCCACATAATTGGGATAATTTCGTTGAAAATATAGTATAAAATACTAATATAATCAAAATTTTGATGCTGTTCCTCATAATTCTCATTTTATTCATGCAAATGAGAAGATATTGAATGTTCAAATAAAATGAAGAAAGTTTACAATCTAAAAAATCTTAACATACTTTTTGTTAATTTTTTACTAAATTATAGAAAATTCATGTATTCAAAAGTTGAGTAATGAGTCTATTAGGTTCACAGTAATTCATCAACATTTTAAAAAATTGATTTCAAATTATATTTTGTCAGAGCTTTCTTAAATTTTTTTTATTAGTTATTATAAGTTTAAAGCATTTCCTTCCTCACAATGAACATACAATTGAGTTGAATAATAGAAGGGAAAATGTCATCTAATAAAGATATGAATGACACACTTTTTCGAGACATCTGATAGACATTTCACTGAAGCTATTTTTGTCCATTTCATTCCATGTTTGAATGTCAGAATAGTTCGAATTCATGATAGAAATCATAACGATTGATGGTTATAGCCTTACATATTAATGTTGAATAGGCTGGAAATTCCAACATTAAGCAGAAAATGCTTTAGTGATTAAAAAACAGATCGAATCTTGTGACTAAATAAAGAAATAAATATTTCTATCGACCATTTTATTTAGACATGAAAAAGACTATGTTTTATCTTATTTAATATTATTTTTATAATTTTAAGTCCTAATAAAAGCCTGTTTTCATTAATATATGTGGAATTTTCCTTTAAATAATATTAAGATTATTATTTTTTGGCAGATAATTCAATTATTTTGAACATTTTTGAATGTATTTTGGAATCATGATTATTAAGTTTATGTTCTTTTAAAGCATTTAACTCTTTATTGTGAAAAATTTGTTCACTCATTAATTTAAATTATTTTCTTCATTGATGTCGTTTAACTAAAGTTATATAAATTTACTGAATTTAAATTTTATTTCAACATATTCTCTAATGAGAAATCAATTTTAATTTTCACTGAATTCTATTTTTAAACAACTTTTAAATTATTTTGTTCCATATTTTTGTGTCATTTAGCTTAGAATACTATAAACAATAAACATTTCTAAATTTTTGTATGAGATTATTCCCAATTAAGTCTTATTCTTGTTCATTCTGGTGCACAAAATAAAATGCGATAATTTTTAGCTCTGATAGAGTCAATTCTGGTTGAAATTTTAGATAAACTATGATATCTGGGGGCTAACAATTTGCTATAACTATTTTTATTGTTGATTAGCTTTAATTTTTTAGAAAATGATCTTTAAAGCTTCGAACTTTTACAAAATTTCAAAAATATAATTTTACATTTGAATTTTCATCAAAGCTGTAAATTAGTTCATTTTTTCTCAACACAAATCCTCCTAAAGCACGAAATATTTATACAATAGAATTTTGATAATTTAGTTGAAAATAGAATCTGAAGTTTAATAGTATTAATAGATTTATTGGTCACATAATAGCCTCTAATGTTGACATTGTTACACACCTATCATGCAGATAAGCCAACTTAACCAAACCAAACCTAACCATACTTAACCTTATGGTTAAGCTTCACTTAAGTAAACATAATAATAAAGCAATTTACATGTTTTGATTTTTTCGGGTGAATGAGATGACAGCGATTTTTCTATATATCTTTATAATATAAATAATCATAAACTTTTTCAGTTATATTTCCAAAGCTCTTATCTTTAATGTGTTTCTGTAAAAATTAAGGCATGAAAGGTTGCTCAAAAAATAATATGTTTCTTAATTAAATATTTATTAGAACCGCATTTATTTAGGATTAATTTGATAAATAAAATAACAGAATAAATTAATTTTCATAATATAATCTATGATTTTCATGTTTGCATAATATGTTTTTATTACTATACAATTAAGTCAATTATTACTAAATCTCGTATTCTATTGATATCTTAAATTGAATAAATTAATATGACTTCAAGTACTAAATGCTGTTTATCTTCCGATAATATTATGTATTCTATTGAAATTAAGTCAATTTGATTTCCTAAACAAAAGTGCACGACTTGTTATCATTTGCAAAATGAATCGTTAGGAGCTTTTATTATGTATGACATTAACAGATAATACAGTTTCATTAGAAGAGATTCATTCATTTGCCAATAGCTTTGAGTTAATTGTAATGAGAGGTCAGTTAATGTGTTCTATAAATCAAAAAGGCATGCATTTCACTATCTTCATTATCAAATGAGTTCAACTACAGTAATGGGAACAAACGTTCTCTATCTGTTTTGAGTATCTGCCAAATCATTGGTTCGTAATATATGGTACACTTGAAATATTTAACGCAGAACAAAAGGATAATTGAATATTCAAAGTAATGGTTCATCTCAAAAATACTGAAATTTGAAAAATTTCATGGAATGGTAAAATTTTCATCTGACTAAAAGTGTAGGTAAAAAGAATCCCTAAATCGATATCAATATATTGGTTTTTAGTGAAAGAGAACAACACATATCTTGTATGTTATTCAATAAAAGTTCGGTTTTATTATAACCCAAATCAGATATCAAAGAGTTTATTAAGTTTTCGTTTTAATCAACATGTTTTAATAAACTAATTTTCCATTGATTTTGATCCCGTTGGAAAAACGATGTAAAATAAGTTGAAACTAAGTTATTAAAATTTGAGTAATAAATTATATAATTATAGCTTAATCTGAGTTTAATCTATAGATTGTCTCTCGCAATAAAATACTCAGTTTAATGAAATAGAGCAATAATATATTAAATACAATGACTTGAGCTATCAAAATATTGCACTTTCATTTGGAAGCACTGAATAAGTTAGAGCATAAGTTAGAGCATAAGTTATTTTTAATATCAGAGAAATAGAATTTAAGGCTGAATCGTTTGGATTGCAATCCATCATATTCTCTGGATGTGGCCATATATTAGGCTCACTTTTTGAGAGAATATTGAATTAAAGTACTTAAACATTTTATGCCAAAAATAACAAAATCAATTCATGATTCTATGTATTCGCGTATATTTTATTCTTTTATATTACTATTCTTTAGTTCTTTTGACTTTATTGCTATTATGACATTGAGTCAGGTTTTTGTTCAATTTTTTGCATTGAACTACATTATAATTATGTCATTTTTGCTCAAAATGATTCTGTAATAAATCATTGCTCGAAAAGAACCAAAAGATAGCGAAGATTAGTGATTGAGCAAAAGGTTGGAACTAGTAATGGAACATAAAAATAGTGATCGATATTTTCATGCTTTTTATGTATCGACACATATATAAGTTTATATAATGTTATATTAAAACTTGTATTTACTTCATATGCAATGATACTATTATTAAGATTTTTCTCAAATAATTGGATTTAAAGCATTAGCATCAGAAACAAAATCAAAAAATATACAGTGATTTTGTTTTTTTGCTTTTGCATCAAATAAGAGAAAATTACATCAATCATAAGTGACAATAATATTAATCGATAGTTGAACTCAAAATATACATAATCCTAATATATAGAGACTTCCAACTGCTAAGTGTGTATGGATTCGAAAATTTCTATTTTTGCGAATGAATTAATTTAATGGATCAAATCTGCATATCTGTAGTTTACGATATACTGTACTACTGATATGCAATTTAATAATAAAACAGATATCGACTACCAGTAAGATTACAATTACTGCTCACATATTTAGAAGAAGGCGTTATTTCGCCCAAACTTTAATCATATCAAACGTAATTTAGTGAACAAAAAAGTATTATGGAATAAGAAAAAATACCAGATGAGGATCATTATGGATAAAAGTTTAAGACAAAACAAACATTTTATATATGCATACATTAGTGTTAGAAAAATTGAAGCGCATTAGCATCAGAAACAGTAGAATTCATATTTATATTATGCTTAATATAAGGAATACTACGAGAAAGAGTATAATAAAATTTATAGAAGAACATAAGGCGTACAATTGGTTCATATTTGAATCGGTAAGCGTAGTAAAACTTATTTATCATTCAGCTAAATATCTTGAGATGCGATATTCAATAAGTATGACACGTGAAATATATATATTGCTACTATATATACTAGAATAAGAATATATATATATAAACATACTGTTTGTTTAGTAAAGAGCAGTAATGTACAACGCTCGAGCGTTCGGCGCTCGGTCCCGAGCGTTAGCGTGAGCGCGAGCGTCAGACCTCTGAGCATGAGCGCCAAGCGTTTCACTTCATATCTTGTATAATGAAAAATTTAATTAAGAGGCTTTTGAAGAGAAAACACAGAAAGTTTACTTTAGGTTAATAAATCAACACATAATTTTCATCAAAAATAGAGATTTCAAACAGATAATTCTAATTTAACATCCTTTTGACTTTCATGAAAAAATGATGAGAGGATTGGAATCATGATTTAATCTTTAACCAATGTCAAGTCTAAAAAATCCCCATGCTAAACGTTCGAACTACCGAGCGTGAGCGTACGCGTACGCTCGAGCGTTAGCGCGAGCGCCGAAACTACCCCGAGCGCGTACATCACTGGTAAAGAGTATAGCCATAAGCATGAGCAGACTTATGGTCAATAAATATTACTAAGGCTTATGAAAATAATACAGTTTTCTTGGAGCATCAACACGATAGAGAGAAAGTTTGAGGATATATACTGTGCCAAAATTGGTTACTTATTTTGTTGTCGTTTAGCAGAAGTAAACTAATAAGGCATTGAGCAAAGTGTAGCATAAAATAAGTTGAGTAAATGCAACCTGAGCTCAATAATTTGCTGTATGAGGTGTTGGCCTAAAGGTTAATAAAGGGCATTAAATCAAATGAGACAACTTTCACACCAAACTATAAATGTAACTAAACTTTGATAGACTAATGTTTTTATAATTGACTCATAAAAATTTATTGACCTTTTCTTTCAAACAGTTAACCATTTAAACGGCTAAGTTTGACAGTAAACTGTTTTTTTGCTTCAGTGAATTTTGAGTTTCGAAAGAAAGGATGAAATACAACATTAGATGTTTTCAAAGTTGAAACCGAAAAAGAATCAAACCAGAGAAAAAAGAAGTCTCAAATGCTTGTTATTCACTCAATTGAAAATGTTTATTAAGTAAAAGAAAAGTAGAAAAATAGAAGACTAATACTCACATTCTTCAGAATGTCGAAAAATAGCATTAGTATTACATTATCTTTATTATAGAGGATGTTAAGAATACATAATGAAAGACTAAGTGTTATTTGAATGATTTGATAAGATAAGCATCAGACCAACGTTGGATGCATTCAGTGCTCATCAAATTTTGAGAAGTGAAGCATCAGTGAACGCACCAAAAGATTTTTGAGACTTAATTTGATAACAACATCGATTGGGAGCTCAAAAAAGTCAAAAAGAGGTGAAGATCTTAGAGTTAGAGTTAGAGTCAGCCCATGAACTGCTATTGAAACTACTGATAGAAGAATAAGTTGCAGTCAATTCTAAGTTGGGCGCCGTTTCCTGCTATATATTTTATTCTTCGAATCATTCGACTTTTTGTCTTTTCTTTTATACCCTTTAGATATCCATTGATATAACGGAAAAAAGCATAACTCTGTGATAGAGTTCATTCACATGACATAACATTATTCTCTTGTTCAGTCTGTTTGTACTGAACACAAAACTGAGGAAATATAGAGAGCAGAACTTCGATGACTTTATCAAAGCCTTCTCTTTTTTATTAGTATTTAATCGCATTCAACACAATAAAGGGCTAATGCTGTGCGACATAACACTAGTCATCAAACATAAATGATTGCTTGTTTATGCAGAGAGTTGACAATCTCACTAACCGTATAGACCATTGCAATGACAATTTGTTCATAAAAGTAATAATACTAGTAATGGAATAATATGTTATTGTATTTGTTGTACTCACCGGCTAAAGACATACAACATCTCGGAAGTATCACAAACACAAGGACTCTCCAGAGTATAGGACAATGATGATAATACCACTGTCGAACTACTTTGTTTCTCACCATAACATCGACGAAATGTTGCGGTCGGGGTATCGCTCGTCCCCAATATCTTCTTGAAGAAAGTCGTTTGCTCTGCAAAAGCTTAAGTGTTCTTAAAGAGAACAACATTTCTTCTTAAGTCCCATATTTTTAGTGCTGAACCAAAAGTTTTTCCCCACTAATGATCAAACGTAGCAATAACTAAAAGAAACGTTTGATGTGGTTTTTACTAGCGATTTGTTGATATTTTCCATTTGAGATCCTTAACAGCACAGATACACTCTCTGTACACTTTCACAGCACTCACAGCAAACACTGAAAGCTAAAAACTCAAGTCAGTATTCAATGTGTATTAGCCGTGAATTAAACTTTTTGGAAGCCTTTAAGAAACTCAATCGGTTTATAGCATTACTTCATCTAAATTATTACGAGAAACAGGCGAATAAAGTTAGCGAAGTGTAGAGTAACGTTCCTTTTATTCCAACTCTTCGCTTATGGTTTTGTTCGACTTGTTTCAGCTTTTAGATGAGTCCCGCCGTAACTTTGCGCAAGTGTGTGGCGACTGCAGTCTGACTCAATTCAACAGCAAAGAGTCACACCAACCAAACATTCACTATTGGATATAAGTCGCATTGCGAAAAAATTGTTATAATTATGATGTTATATTTTCTATTATACATATTTCATTCATAACAGTGATAGATATCGATCTACTGTTTAACTAGTATTGACGCCTATTTTATAACTGATTGAATCTGTAAATTTCCTCACCATAAAACACAAAACAACAAATACGAAACACTTGAAAAAATTATAGGCGATCGATTCGGACAAGATATACAGCAGCACTTTCAGCACAAAATGAACTTAAGAATCCAAACGCTTTTCATCAAAAGCCTGAAGGCTTTAACAAAACTATTTTCTTTCAGTTCATCAGTATAGAAGTTCCGGAGGAAGAGAGACTTCAAAGAGGAGAAAATTCTCAATGTATTAAAGCGTGAAAAGTGTGAACACTTTCTGGTAGAATGAGTTAATGTTGATGATGATCACTAAGGCTGATAATGATGATTCAAAAGTACCTTTGATTACAACATTATTCAATAGTCTCAATTCAGATTGAGAAAAATCTTCAAAAAACTGAGTTAAGCATAGATTCAATTTGAATGAGAGCTTCGATTCACAACCCTTTACAGAACTAGTGCTCAACAAAAGAGTGATAGTCATTACTTATGGACTCCACTTTATCATTACAGATGTTTGGCTCACAATTTTGTGATTCGGGAATTGTCTCATTAAATATTCGAAAAGCATTACGAGTACATTCAAAATTGAAGATAATTGTCGTGCATTCGCAGTAACTCTCACTTTACTTTTTTCTAGTCTTACCAATTAGTCCTATTTATCACGTAATAGAAATGCAAATGTTAATCAGTCCTAATATAAATGCTCTCTTTCTTGTTCTGTCAGTTTATTTTGTTTGTAATTCAGAATATTTATAATACTCACTAAAATTTGTGACATGAGATGATTTCATTCCGAACAAAAAATTGATTGCATGAAACTTATTACACCTATAAGTTAATTGTTACTTTTGAGTACGTTTTTTGAAACACATGGCATTCACTCATTTATCATTTTTAATAACTCTGATTTGGTTTATATAGTTATACAATGAATATTAAAGTAGATATTGTTAAATGAAGAATATTCTGTGAACGATTACATACCAGGATATTAAACCATTAATAATATGCAAAACTAGTGAAATTTATTTAATTAACCAAAAATTTGAAGCTACTAATGAAAAAATTAAATATATTACTGAAATCGATTGAAAAATATAATTTTATTTTATTTTTAAAATATTAGATAGTAAAATACCAAATATGAATAGACTTAGTTTTGATGCAATTTCTTTAATGCAATTTTTTTAACATTTTGGATATTTATGAAAAGCCTTTACATTATAGTCAATTTCAATATTAAATTTATTATATAATTCTGGAAGATTCGAGACTATGATACTATGACCTTTAAATCTAAAAATTTTGCTCATTTTAGAGACTAGACTTTCATTCATACGCTATTGAGCTTAAATTGAAAATAAAACTTTTAGGATTAATATATTTGTAGAATAAAGATGAGAAATAATGATCTTCTATTTTGTTTTGTTTTATGAAATTAGGCTTGATTTGAGTTGGGATTAAATTCAACAGAAATTCATAGTTAAAAATATAAGTTATGTGTAATACCTATTCCAGGAATTACCTGCGGTTCCAGTTTTTGATATAGTTTTAATTGACAGCAGGTTAGAAAGTTTGAGATTCGCTTTCCGTATCAAATAATATTTTATGAATAATCACCGGTTTGTGATCCTATATAGTTGTCATGTTCTGAACGACTGGTCACCAACAGATAAAAGCTGTTTTTCATATAATTAAATGAACAAAACTATTCGAATCATAATAACCATAATAATCATAATAAACGAATAATAAATTAATGCATGCATTGAGTTACAAATGGCTTTTTTGAGCTTTAATGTATTGTTTTGTATTCATATTTCAAAAATTTAAAACAGATGATAGAAAACATCAATTTTGATTTGATTCATAAATTTTTTAAATTTAATTAAATGTACAGTATCTAAAACTGATTGATGTTTAGGGAAATTGATTGACTGATTAACACTTGAAAAGCTGTTTTAACTGAAATTTACTCTAATTTGACTTCACTTTTCGATTTTAAACTTATTGAAAGTGTTATTTGAATCAAAAGCTTCGGTTCGACTTTCTTCAGCTGGTTGTCGAACCCGTCCGAACCTGTTGTTTAAATTGAAGCATTAGCTGACTCACGATAAGAATTTGACTTACCATAAGACTTATTCTCTGTTCAAAAGAATGAATAACTTTGAGAATGGCGCTAAATTGAACGCATACTTTCATGTAAAATACGTTAATATTTTGAATCAGAGCTTTGCTCGAAAATTGAAGCATTCAATCAACATAAAAAATCTCAAGTATTAGATATAGAATAATATCAAACTCTTGAGAAATAATCAATAAAAAAATGACACTCAGAATATTTGAGAACATGGAAATTAATCCGAAATATTGACTTTTCCTCGAAAATTTGGGACAACACTTTATCAATAGAGGGAATCGAACAAACTTGTAAACTATTGTTGAAAATTTGTTGAACAAATCGATAACTTAATTAATGAAACATTTATTGATGTGATAATTGATAAAATTGATAGTTATTTTAAACTTCAACAAGACTTTAGCCAAAACATAAATATTGGTATTGATATGACTCAATAGACTAGAAGTTGGGTAAAATCCGAATCAAAGACTTCGTTAAACGCAGAATCAATACTGTATAATAAATTAAGTCTAAAGATTGACTCATTATTTTTGCATCAAAACTTGATCGATAATATATATCGCCTCTTTATAAGAGCTCAACTGATTCATTAAATTTCTTCTGATTTCTTCGTCAGGATCTCCTCCCATCATATCATCCAAAGAGGAAATAAAGTCTCGAACACTAAGTTTCAGATCGACAGCAATGAACAGTTTTGTGGCATCGATTAGGGCTAACATTATTAGTTTTGGCACATAATCTCTATATATGAATGATATGATAACCAATTAGTCATATTCTACTTGTTATTATTTCAATACAATAACTCACTTAAAGGTTTTCTTAAGTATTTTAACATAAGAATCGACCAATTTTTTCACGATTTCCACCTGTGGTCTTAAGTGATTAGGAAGTGCTAATTCCTCAGCTGAAAGTTTTGTTGGTCTTGAAGTGTATTTTTGTGGTGTTTGACCATTGATTTGTTCGTTAATTATTGAAATATTAGAGACAGAACGAGAATCATAGTCACTGTCAGTCGTATAGAAACTGCTGTCAGTGTTATTAGATTTGACGCCCGCTTCGACTAACGATTCTCTCCATTTCTCAACATTATTACTTGTATTAAATACCAGTTCCATTTGCTTATTGTCTTTATTGAAAACATTCCTGAAATATTAATTTTCAAAAACCGATTTCTCGAATAAATAAAAGAAAACTTTCAAATGGTGTAAAATATAAATTAGCATAAAATGAATAATAAATTGAATTAACTTTTTATTCATGATGACTAAAATGAGTGTTTTATCATCTTTTCCTGTTTTCAGTTGAAATTCATTGAGATTCATTGAGCCCTTTTTATCTTTTTCTTCTTCATCTTTATACCAAGAAAGGGAATCGTTACTGAGAACAAACCAGAAATCGGTTTTCTTATGGTTAATCAAACCGCGCCGTAAAATTTGTTTATTACTCAGCACTGAAGTCACTGTAAACTGGGATTTTGGGTTATCATAAGAGGGTAGCGTTTGTTCGTCACTAAATTCATAATAAATTACTATGAAAATGAGCTTAAATTCATAACAAATTACTATATAAATGAGCTTAAAGACCAAAATTGGTTATAATTGATGTAACCTTTTAATGCTAACAAAATCTTCG
>JAQFXV010001884.1:0-11917 GCA_034694065.1 Camisia spinifer | reverse complement strand
AATGACTTATAGGCGAGGATTCATATATTAAAAGGAATCCTTCTTTTCAACTTATTTCTAATTATTATTTGATAGTATTATTTTACAGTCGATTAATGACTGAAGCCTTACTCTAAAGTATATATCTTTAGAAAAATGAACTTTTGTTTTGACTTGAACTATACAGTAACTCCTAAATGACACAATGTTGAACTTTTTTCAGCATTTTTATAGATATGAATAGCTATTCGTATAAATAAGTGATCAAATTTTGTATATTATAGTATAAATTGATTGTATTTTGAAAGTACAATATTTAATAATAAGAAATATAAGTTAGAATACTGTGAAAGATAAAAATATGATATGAAACTATGAAACGGAGGCACTACTACTCATGCATTATTTATTCGATTTGAGAGATTTTCTATAAGTTGATAAAGTGATCGTTTGTGAGGTTCAATACAGACGAGCATTTCATAACTTATTTATCAATATGTAATTGTATGCTATTTGACAAAAGAAAATGAGAGTTTATTTAAATATTCAAAATGTAATCAAATATGATATATGATAGATGTGTTGCGCTTTTGAATGTTTTTGTTATTATTAAACAAAATGGATATTAAAATCAATGGTCCGACACCTGAACTACTTGACTCTTTTTTAAATATCAAATCTTGTGAGAAAAACATGTTTTTAGATTTGGTTTTTGGCCCCAAAAACTGACATAAGTCTAAAGCTATAATCAAATGATAAGAAGAGGCCATACATTAAACCAGAAGTTTGTTGAAGTTTTAACTATTTAGGAAAAGTACTCCACTATTCATAATAACATATTTGATTGACTTCTATACTATTGATTGAATTAAAAAAAAATACCAAACAATTATTGTACAGTAAACTAACTTTTATGACACTTATTACGAGTACATATCATAAAATCATAATAAACACTATGAATTTGTTTATATAAGTTTTGAGGTTATATCTCATTATATATCATAACAGTTTATAATTACTTGTTTTGCAAAATATTCTTTTTAGAAATCTTTCAAAACTCTTAAAATAGATTTCAATGCATAATAACTTTTAGTTTAAATGTTCAAAATCATTAATATATCAATTTATATATAAATATAAGTTATTGTAATTGAAAGAAAAAGTATTTAAAACTTTTTAATCAATAACTCACGTGTTGTACTTCTTTAGAGACTTGGCTTTCATTCAGTTATCAATTCATCAAAATTTTGAAATTTATTTTTATGATAGAAGAGAAGCAATAAGTGGTTGTTGTAGTCGAAGAAGTTGTTGTATTCGTTCCTTTCCTTTTCATATTTTATGTTTTTTATTATATTTTTTGGTGTATTAATCGTATGGCTTATGGCTTATAATGAAGACAAAGCAATGGACAGAAACATAAAATCATTTTTTTAAAAACTAAACGACAAATGCATTTAAGCACAAAAAGTAAAGAACAAAACACTTAAGAACATAAACCAAATTTGAAAAATTTTGGTGAAATCGAAATGTTTATGAATTTATAATTTGAAAAAATGGTTAATAATATTGTTTTTTTGTTGTTTTTGTCATAAGTGACTGAAGAGCTGTCGATAATGTTTTAACTATTTTATCATGAATTTAATATCCATTTAAATGATGAACAGGAATGAGAATGAGAGCGAAAAAGTGCGAAAAACTGGTTATGTATTGTTTGGCCAATCGATCGGGTCTATGGTCTCAATGGTCTCATGCGCTCATACAAGTCATCCATCCATTACCACAATGACAAGGAGTATAACATTGATTGGTTTGATGGTGTTGTGGATGTGTTGGCATATATGGGGTATAGAAATAACCAGCAGTCGTACCACCGGTTGTACTAAAGATATAAGGATTAGCTTCGTATTGATGTTTGGCCAGAAATCGTTGTTGGTCTTGATAATAGACATAATAAGCCAGTTCTTCGATCAAATTCAATGTCTGCCTTCTTTCATGACCCATAAGACATACAGTACTTTCATCGACAACCCTCGACAGTATCATAAGGTAATCGAATTTCATGTGTTCATCGCCTACAAAATGGTTCGCGAGATAGCCCTCCAGTTTGGATCTCTGTTGACCCAAATCACTGAAATCGATGAAAAATCGCGAACACATATATCTCTCGAGTGTTTTAATCTCATCGGCTTTGTTTGGTCTGTAATTTCTAACCAATAGATTACAATACTTGAGAAGACCTCCGCCTCGAATCTCTTCTGGATTTCTGGTAGCGATCAGTTTCTTTTGAAGATGAAGTAAAGCCTCTCTAAAGTCTCCGTAAACAGACTCTCCGACAACAGTCGGGTAGAAATTCTCGCTCATTGTCATAGATCGCGAACATTCATAGAATTGTAACAATGAATCGAGAATTATATGAAATGAATCGACGCTAAACTCGAACTGCCTTTTCATGGTGTCGACAAACTTGAGTTCGACATTACGGCCACTTTTATTAGACAATGAGATTAAACTCCAACGATCGCCATCAGTGACTTTCACCATTTTGTGCACATACGCCTCTTTCAAACTACAAGTACTTATTCTTTTCTTAATGGTTCCGTCGGGTAAAAAGTTGAGCAAAGAGTCCAATACAGCCGATCGAACTTTATCGAAGTTTCTATGATTCGATAGATCGACACCAAAAATAAGGTCCAAATCATTATAGCCTGAATTCTCATGAGTTAACACATGAGAAGCCGCACCACCGTTAAGACGAATGTCACGAATTGGTACGTTTTCGGTCTCCAACTTATTGCGAACCACTTGTATTAAGTCTTTTAGTTTTATCTCAAGTGTCGGGAAGTTTCCTCTGCCATGAATAGGAACCACTTCATCGATCACACGATCCAAACGACAGACCTGTTCATAGCTTAATACAGAATATCTATCACTTCTCAAGTCAATCATTTTTCCGTTTATAATAACACTCGAGTTCTCGTCATTCAAATTGTCAACACTTTCATCAATTGAACTGTTTTTCAACCAATGTTTACCATAACTATTGGCCGAAGTCTTAGTTGTGGCCAAAACTAGACCTGTAGTGTTGACAGTCATAGTCGTCGTCACCGATGGCTCACAATCATTATCTATAAATTCATTATCAGATGAATAGATAGAATCAGATCCACTCATATAATCATCATATGGTAGCAGTTGATGACCACTATCATCATCGATACCATCGTTTCCACACATAATACCGCTGTCGACACTTCGATTGTCTGACAGTTCACTACTTGTGTCACACATTTCGAAATCAATTTATTATTAGTTATTAAATCAATCAATTCTTTCAATTCTTAACTTTATTAACTTTTATTTGAATTTCAAATCTTTTTCTAAACGCACAAAACTTTTATTTTGAGTAAAATATAAGAAATTATTATTAATATTGAAATTGATTTCAATACTTATTATATGTGACAAGAAATAAGTGAAACAGTTTTGACTGAAATTGAGTAATAATTGAATAAATATGATATAAGTTTGACAAACAATTTAATTAAATATAATAAAAAGTTTTGATTCAATTAAATGTTTGATACTTTAAAGCTTTAGTAAAAGTAGTGTTACGTCCGCTTCGATGGCACACAACATATAATACTGTTTAATAGTTTAAACAGTTATAGCGTATGAATTCTCTATCAGTTCTCTGTTAGTCATGTAGTTGTGTATGAGTTGAAGCAGTTTTGCTATTGGTATATATCGTAAGAGTATATGAGTTGAACAGTTCACTACTGCTCGCATTGACTTTGCTATGAGATGTTTTCTAGAATCACGTATTGAATCGCTTTCTACACCACACACTCTAAACTCATAGTCAGAGACACACAACTTCACTGATAGTGTGTATTGTAAGCCCAGCCCAATAATTCTCCTTCAAGTTTTCCTACCTCTACACTGTTTATGCCTGTTATGCAGTATTATATGCGTTGAATAGCATCAACGATATGTGTTGTCCCCTATTTTCCCTTTTCAAATGCTAAGTTCCAGCTTTTATTTTATATCCTTCCTTACTCTCTAAGTGTAACTTTTGCTTTGCTTAAGACATTTCAAGTTTTTCTTCTCACTTAAAAAGTAATATATTGTAGCGCTCTATCAATGTTTTTACCCCTCGTCTAACAGGTTTGCAACTTTTTCATTTCATTTCTCTCTTTATCTTTCTATTTCTCTACCTTCCAAAAGACACAGTAATGCGCACACAAATAATTTCTCTTTTATTATACTCTTAATGATACGATAAAACGTTAAATTGGGGCACATTTACCACTTGTTTTATCAAATTCTAGTTTTCAAATCATTTTTACATTATTTTTTCAATCTTAAGCCTCTGACGAAACAAATATCAGTGATTTGATTCTCCCTATTCTATCAACAGTACATCTTTACTCAAATGTCAAACAAACCCTAAATATAAAAGAAGTGCACATTTCTATTAATCAATAAAAATTCGTGTGTAAATAGATTTCAAAACAAAAGTATGAAACAATTCTCTGGAGAATTTTATAGTCAATTTGTTATGTCATGTTTGGTGTACTGGAATTTCAAATAGACTAATAAAGTGTAACATATCTATAACATATCTTTATTGTGCGAGAATATTCTGGAATATAAGTTAGAAGAGTAGGAGCACAACAAAATAAGCTAATGTTGAAACGAAAGCTAACTTTAGAAAGAGCACAAAATGCATGCTTAGAAAAATGCTATCTTACCTACAATACAAAATAGTACGCATAGCAACCAAATGACGTAACATTTGATCGAATTTTTGCTTAGCGCTGAATATCCCACATATTTAGACAATCGATTTTTTACTACGTATGATACAAAATAATAATTTTTAGCAAAAACTTCACATATGTTTATACAGCAGAGTTTGATACGGCTTTGCTTCAAATTTATATTGGTTTTCAAATCTTTCATTTTTTTGTAAACAGAAATTGCAATCAGATTAACACAAGTTGAAAGAAATCCGGCGAACAATGTGTGACATATTTATGGAAAAAGAATATTTAGTTTCAAACTTTTTGATCATTGACTTGTTTACTACTATAGCCTTGAATTAACAGTTGTATTGAACAATTGTAAGCTTAATAAACAATGGTTCGAAAAGAATTTTACATAGTATTGATTTGTCTATCGAGTTAGCCTTATATTCATATATTGAAGTTCTATAAACTTGACGAGAGATTGAAAATAACTTTTAATGCTATAATAATTCTTCAGATATATACTGATATATCCTTCGTATAGATTGCAAAATAGTAACAATTACACACATTTTAGTCTATATAATCTAATACAAAGATTGTGTAGCATATTGTGTAACAAATACTGCACATGTGAATAATTTATAGAGTTTACTAAAATAAATTGCTTTACAGACCTAACTAATTGATGCTAATTGTGTTATTTTTTACTAAAAGGAGTTTTTATTGCATTATGGAATCAAAAAACTATTATTTATAACAGTAATTAAAATATTATTTTAGAAAAGTTATATCATTTCAAACTTTGAAAAAATATTTTCCATTTAAAAAGTATTATAAAAAAGAAACTAATTTAAGGAATTGATGAAAGTTTGACAAAGACATGAAAAATAGTAAGTTAAAGGATATGATTATAAAAGAATAAAAGATTTGATAGGTTTCTGCATTTCCTATGCATTGCATTTAAACCCTTACTTTAAATAATGGCAAATAGGAGTTGAGATAATTGCATGAAAATAGTAATAATAGCTTCTTATTCTTCTTGAATTGAAGAAAAAGGAAAGATAAGTTTTGAATAGTATGAGCTGCATAATAATGAATACTTAATAAATATAATTATTTGCTTTAGTTATAAGTCATACGGAAGAAAGAGTGGGAATTGGGGTGAGTCGTAGCGTAGGTGTGAAATACTTTGTGAAAGACTAACTCAAATCATTGTGAAAGTTTGTTACATAACATATAATATAATATAATAAAAACAAAGAATGCAGATCATTAGCATTATAATTGTAATGTAGTTCATATTAAATTCAAATACACCCTAAATATTAGACAGCAGTGACACTACTGTAAGCCACTGTCACCTCTGTATCGGTTAATAGAGTTCATTCGAGTTTAAAAGAGGAATAAAAACCAAATCTAAGGACGAATACAGACTCCGCAACTTTTAAACTAAAATCTGATTTGCATTCGACTCGAGAAAAATGGTTGAAAAGATTTGCTATTTTAAAAACATGAGACACCAGAAACACGTTAGCAATCAACAAATTGTCGGATAAAATGAGAAACGTTTTAATACTCGACAGTTGAATGACCAAAGAGTTATTCTACCCTCAAATGATACTTTCGTACACGACTTAAAATTAGCCTAAATATCAGATGAGTCAAGTGGTCAACTGGTCAGCTATTTTTCAACTTCAAGTGATTCCTATTTAAGTTAAAAAAATTTCTTCAGTCTTCAATTAAATTAATTGAATTCTTTGAAAATGAGGTCTTATTTCAAAATAAGGCTCAACGTGAAAAAGTATTTCAATAGAATAAATGTCATTATTCTCCTGAGGCTAATGAATTGTAATATTTATTCTCTCTTCAAATGAGTATCTCTTCCTCAATAATCCTTAAACATTAACCTTAAGTTATTAAAAAGTGAATTCACAGAAAATTTAATGGTCATCACAAATGGATATGTGATATATAAACTGCGAAAGTCTAGAGATAAACATCTTCTTAAAGATTGTAAGAAAATAAGGATATGATTTGAAACTATTTTGTTAATTAAAATTAAAAGTTTTTAAGCAAAATTAAAGTTTAAGTGAATTTTAATAACTAACATAAGTTTATTTTATGGTGTGATAAAAGCTTCAACTTATTTAATGTTTGAGAAATATTGAAGTAAACGAAGTATCGGTAAGTTATTAACGTTAACAACGATTTGAATAAATGATTGAAAAAATAGTAAGAATTGAGTTCTGAAATTCGTGAAGTGTGTAGCAAAACACAATTTATTTAAAAATATGTGTAATAACTATGAAATAAATTAAAGAATAATCGATTATTAAAGTAATTTTCGAAAGAGAATGTTAATTTGGCTTTGAATACAAAAGATAATTACAAAATGACTGTTGAAATGGTTAAATATAATAGTTGTAGTGAGAAAATTAAAAGCCGTGTGTGTCGTGTGACTGATAGCTGTATTCACTTCTACTCAAATCTTTATGATTAATTGTTTAATAAATGTATACCCTTTTGCTGATGAAATGTCTGCAATTATGTTGGTATATAATTTAATAAATGAGCAAAAGTAATGTCTAATTCCAATTTAAAACTCATAAATTATATTGAGGGACACTAACCGACTGAGAGGTCCAACAATTATCAGACCTTTAAATTATTTTAGATCAATTCCGGCTCTATCAATATTTTAACAATGCTGTCAATATTGTTAAACATCAAACAATTATATTACCTTGATATTTATTTTCATATATTTCCTGTTCGATGAACTCTTTGAATTCATGAAATAACAGCATTAATGTTTCATAATAATGGCCATTATATTCAAATAGAACAATATCATTAAAGTAGCTGAAAAACTATTTATAATATTTTGTTTTCATGAACGAAATCTGATCTACTATTGAAGTGAAGTTAATTTATAGAATTGCGGCACTAACTTTACTACCAGAATAGATTCCTCACTTCCCTCTCTAATAGATTTTTTGTTTTTCTCTTATTTGTTCTTTTATTGAAAGGAAGCTCAATGACTGACTTTATAAAAACGGTTGAGAATTACATGAATCGAGTTAAAGAAAAATATTGAATATGCGATAATCTAACATTCGTTGATCTTTGGCCAATACTATCTTCTAAAATCTGGAAAACGTGACTAAAGGTCATTTACAAGTCAAGTGCCAAAGAGTACTCCAAATTGAACTTCTAATCAAACAAAAGTTGGCTCAAACTAATTAAACGAAATGAATTCTTAACAGTAGTTCTTTTCACCCAAATAGCAAACGACTGCAAAATAAGTTAAGATACTGTTATCCATAAACAAAGTTATCAAAAGCATAATACATTATCTTATATATGGGAATAACAATCAATATGTTATTTAAGTATGTTTACCGTCAAGTTAAGTGTGTAATTCCTATTCACACAAGTTTTACACATCATACACATGAGTTATGTTTTATAATATTTAGATTTTGTTTTTCAAATACAAATTAACAGTACAAATAATTTGAATACAGAGATTAATTTCTGAACAATAATTTAATTTCTGAACAATAATTTAATTTCTGAACAACAATTTAAGTTCTTAGAGAATACTGTAATTATAAAAATAAGTTATATTTATTGAAAGGCTTGTTTAATCATTAGATTTTTCTATAGATAAATACATTAAGAATTCATTTTATTGAATTCGAAAAACTATTTATTTAGTAAAAAGAAAGTAAAAATTTAATAATAATAATATAAAAAACTTTTCGATCAATGCTTAGATCTTCTTCAGGGCTTCGAAGTCATTGAAATAAAATTAAAGATCAAACAACTACTTAAACTTAAACTCATTTGATTGTAATTATTTTAGAAAAATATATTTATCCTTTTAGTTATGTTTTTCTTAATTATAGTACTATTGAAGTATAGAATTAATGAATTAATAAATCCTGAAGCAAAATAGAGAGGGTTACTGAAGTAAAATTATGTTCAATGGTAAAGCCAGGTCATGGCCAATTAGTGCGGCTTTTATATAAAACTTATCAATATTATAGATTTGACAAATTAACTTATATAGCCTAACATTAGAGTGACTTTTATTGTTAAACATTATCTGATTTTGTGAAAACATGCTTCAATTGAAAACATTGTGGGCATCAAATGGGTATGAAAGCTATTCGACAAGTTTGAGAAAAGTGTAATAATAATTTATTTGAGCTCATCTGTCATTTACACCCTTGCCTTAAGCTAATTAATTAAATTATATTCAATAGTGATGTCGCCCTCCAAATATTGCCTATTATGACAACACTTAATACCACAATTAGATGCTTTGCAATAACAAATAAAAAGAGCAGCACCTCTTGGGAGGCAATACTTACTAGAAGTAAATATTTAACTTATATCTCCAAATATTTCTTAATCTAAAATCTCTTATTTTCTCTGTAAGGCTATGAGAAAGGATACAAATGATGCTGACTATAGTTTTAACGACTCTTATTTATACACTATATTATTTCACTTTTAGCCAGTATTTGATAATACTTTTCATATCTAACTAGTTAGCAAACAGCACAATCATTAAGCTTGAGAAACAAGTTTAGTTTAGCGGAAGAGCTGAGTCAGGTTTCAACTAAAAGGAGATCTGTTTTTTCTTTCGGGTACGAATTCAATCAATCAGATACCGTCTGGAATATGGAATGTAGAGAATAGCAAATTATGTCAATTTATTGTCAATTATCATAACTACTCATCAAAATAAAGTCAACGCATAAGCATATTAAGCATATTTTCTACATTTATCAATCGTTTCAATTTAATCATTCACTTTCATTATAAGCATTTTCAACATCTACTTTACTTATAAAAGTCAAATGAAGATAAGAAACAATTGAAGAGCTGATCAACTTATGCACATAAAAACATAGCTCTCATCAATTTGTTTATTTGACAAAATTATTGAAATATTAAATAATATTTTAATTCAAATGAGATCAAACACCTAATTAAGTGTCACCTAAATATGAAAATTAATTCAAATTTCTACGAGTCTCTAATGTGTTTATGTGTTTATGCATTTATTTAATATTTTTGCTCTCTTGAGAACACGATTTAATATTCAAGACATAGAGAAATGATGGCCTACTTTCACGTCGACTCAAAGGGTTTGCGTCTCATCGCTCTTTTCGAGTCTCTCTCTCTCTCTCTCTCTCTCTCTCTCTCTCTCTCTCACTCTCACTCACTCTCTCTCTCTCTCACTCACTCACATGTAAACAGTATTAAAGGTCCTTCAGATCCAAAGTTTCACTTTTTTCTTATTTCTCTTTCAATCTAATGATCAAATTGAGGTCAAATCAATAGGAATGCTATTATTGTTTCTATTCTTAATAGAAGTATAACCTCTAGCCTATCACTTGACCTCTCGAAGGACTAAAATAATTAAATAATCCTTAAATATTTGCAAAGGAAAAAAATTACGAAATCACGCATTGTATTTAATAAAGTTTTGAAATATAATATAATAGCACAGAAAAAGGTGAACTGATGTTGATCTTTAAAATCTTATGAAACTTTTTAGCATTACATTTATTTGAAAGTTTATGAAATCTAAATATTTCAAAATTATGCCACTAAATAATGCTTAGCGGCTATGTCTTTAAATTCTAGTTTTCCAATAAATAGTAGTATAATCTTATACTGCAAGATATCATTACCGAAAGAGCAAAAGCAATAACTTCTTCTCACATAAGCCTTTAGTAATGTTGTAATAATATACTGCATAATTAATTTTCCCTTTCATACAATTAATCTTATTCATCGCTACGGGTTTATCACATTACCAATTAAATTAATTTCAATAATAAGCGAAACTTATTATTAGTCTAAATATTTAATGAATGAAAATAATCTTAAGCGCTAATTCTGATGTTATAGAAACTACTCGATTGGCGTTCAATTTTCAATCTAAATTCGTTTCATTTTATGCTAACTTATATGAATTGATCGAAAACAAGATAAAAATGAATGAATTGAAGATCATTGTGATGCCTGAGTTATGTTGCAATGATTGGCATCACGTAATAAAAGCGGTTATGAATTTAATGTTTGGTTTCTATCTATGAGTTATGATTTAAACAGTTCAACACAATTGAATGCTCATAATTGTATTTAAACCTTATATAGTAGTGTTCGCAATATTTATTTGATTCTTAAGTCAACAAAATAAAAAGTGCTCAAAACTATAAATTATTGAAACACTAAAAGCTATTCAGTCAAACTCATAAAGATTATTCACGCTTTGAATCTTTTCAACTATTTAATACTGTGACTATTTTCTAACCATACTGTATATAACTATATATAACTCAGTTTTTCAACCCATAAGTTTGTTTTTCTCAAAAATAATGCTTAACATTTGGATAATTATGAACTGAATTTTACTAAAATATTCAATTATTTACAACTGGAAAGAGTGGGTAAAGTTTCCCTTTGATCAGTACTGATGTTATTCTGAATAAATTTATATTTAATTATCTTTTTTCTATGTTTATTTGAGATTAGAAAAGGATATATTTTTATTTATTTATAGCGTTTTTCGAATTTATAATCCGGTCTGCATTACATTTAATGAAATAGATATTTGAGAAGGAGATAGAAATAAATCCGGCATAAATACACATGAATAGAAACCTACGCGATTCATATTTTATACAACTTCAGTATTATTTGATGAACAGTTTGAATGAAAAACAAAATGTGAATACATTTGGTATCACAGATATAATCGTGTTCAAAACCAAATGAAGAAACAGATGATTCAACAGAACACTAAAAAAGTTTGATTTAGAGTATTCTGTAATTTAATTAAAGTTGCACTTTTGACACAAAAATATTACATTAATAGTAAACTACAATAAATAATAAAGATCTGTCTGTTAGAGGTTAGCCATGGCTTTATTATTTTAACTTCTTTCATTTATTTAAAAACCTATTAAGTTTATTTTACAGAAGAATCAATTATATTTATTGATCGCATAAGTCCCTGTACTTGACATTGTGTAGTCTTCATTGAATAAATATTAGTGCTTTTTGAGTTAAATCAAACATTTAAGTTTGAGTTAAAGTTAACTTAAACTCAAACTCAAATTAAAGATTTTCACCCAAAAAACTTTAACTCAAACTCAAAT
>JAQFXV010001883.1:0-11923 GCA_034694065.1 Camisia spinifer | reverse complement strand
TTTATTTTCATACTTTCTATGAAAAGTAATTCCTTAAGCTATTATTACATGCATCGAAAAATTTTCATAGATTTTTGAAAACTTTAAAATTACTTCTTTAAAAAGTATACCGAACTTTAAAACAAATACTCAGAAAATGTACCTTAAAAGTTCTTATATAATTGAGAATAAAATTGCAAATATTTTCTGATATGAAATGGACCGGATTGACAGTATTCATGACGAATGCGAATTAAGTATGTCTTCAAATATTATTGAGATATCAATAGTTGATAGAATTACTATTAAATACTCAATCAATTTTCAAAGACATCAATTTTTCTTAAATATCTTTTCACAAATCATCAACCAATTCTTCATTAATTGTTTTGAAAATATAACTCCTTTTCTGCGTAAATGTCTATTACATATAGAATGAATGCATTTAGTTTCAAGATTTTCTTATTAAAAACATATTGATTTAAAATTTTAATCTATTATTGCATGTAATTATAGTAGTAATAATACCTCGAGATACAATTACATGTAATAAGACGTTTTCTCATAATATTGTTCAAACACTTACTCTCAAGGTATAGTGACATGTAACATTAAGTGAGGTAATACAGTATAAACAATTCATTTCGCAAAATTATTCTGCATTTATAAGACATTTTCATGATTAATATAATAAAGGATACGTTTCATGGCCAGACTGACAGTGGCCACCTTTCTTTTCTCCTTTCCCTCCACCGAAAGCTCTTAAGCTCTATTACCCACCGGCCGCAGCCAGTGGACCACATCTCAATTCGTATTTTATGGGATAGAGAAAACGGAAAAGTCTAGACAATGTAGGGGTGTGAAAATATAGTTTTAATTGGTTCTCCCTGACCACGAGGCTTTTAACTACATATGCAAAGACTAGTTTTTCCCAATTGGGAATTGGCGAGACTTTACAGCTTTTGCTATCCCATAAAATACGAATCGATCTCTCCTTAGCTAATAATTCAGTCTTCACTCTCTTCACTCTTCACTTCAGACTCTTCAAATATAATCGGCTATAAATATTTTATTCAAATAAGTTAAGACTATAGATTTAAGTTAAGAAATAAGAAGCTAAAATACAAAAAAGAGTAATCTTCTTTCATGCTGTTATATCGCAAATCATGCGCCCCATATTAGATCGTCGAAGAGAACAATGAAAGTTAAAAATAAATTATATAATTGAGGTTTGCACACATCAGTCGATTGAGCACAAAATGAAGCATTTAATATGTCAGAAAATTGAAAAGCTCAAAATTTTTCAAACTCCGAACTTATCAACGGGTCAAGAAAGAAACAATTATTGATAGAAGAAGAATTGTACTCATTATCATAAGCATTATATTGATTGGTAAAAACTGTTCCCAATTGATCTTCGTCTGGATGTAAAACGAGGTAAGATGCGTTACATTTTCCGTTTGATTCGAGACTATACTGGGGCCAAAAGTGTCCATTCACTTTGGGTACTTTCCTTTGAAGAAAAGAAAATAGGATGAAAACAAAACTTTTAAACAATACTTTAACTCGAATTCAGATTAAAAAGAGATTCAATATTAAATTAAATAAAAACAAGTACGGATTCAATTTAACTCGGGTTTCAATTAGATAAATGAATATTAGAGTCAAGAATTGTGATTAAAGTGGAAAAATTCAATGCAATGTTTGCAGTTTTATTATACTTTAAATTAACAGATAATGCGTTCAAAAATATATTTAAAATTAAATTATTTTTACTCTTGGTAACAATATAAAGAGCGCTCAACAATACTTTTTATAATAAAGTCAATTTAGTATAAAAGCAGAAAATCATCGAAAAACTATAAAAGCAAGTACAAAACCAATATGTTTGAAAGATTTTTAAGGAGCTCTTCACTGATATCAAAGATCTCTTTATTAAACTTTAGTTCTATTTAATTAAATGATAAAGCGTTCAATAATATGTTCAATTTTGTATTAATTAAAATTTTTGCAATAATAAGAAGAGCGCTCAACAATTCTTTTTAAAATAAAGTCAATTTAGTATAAAAGCAGAAAATAATCGAAAAACTATAAAAGCAAGTACAAAACTAATATAAATTAATGAGCTTTAAACTATCATTGAATAGCTAATCAGTGTTAATAAAGAGTTATTTTCTATTAATAGATATCTCTTCACTTTTAACATATAGCTCTTTGCTATTATTGAAAAGCCATTCACTATTGATAGAGTACTTTTCATTTGTATCTATTATTGCAAATATATATCTACTAATTATGAAAAGCTATTCAGTTTAAAAAAAAATTCTTCGCTATTGACAAAGAAATGCGTATGGCGGCGGCGACACCAGAAAGTACGAATCTATAAACTCGATTTTCGTAAACGAAACCCGAGTTAAAAATCAATATATTACAAAAATTGAATTTTCATGAAACATAATTCATTTTCAACAAATGGCCTCAACTAAATATAGAATGTTGGAAAAATGATTATCTGACTTCTTTTTCTCCGAACACGAGTTAATAGATTATCACCCGTTATAACTTACCCATTATGTGCGAAATGTGCCCAAATGTCCATAATGTCAACACTAATCTTCCTGTCACGATCATTGAAGGTTTTACCTTCTATTTGTTTGCATGGTTGACCCCACACAAGTGGTATATCATCCGTGTGAGAAACTCTCGCCCAAATGCTCCGACCGAAAAAAGATTGACTGTTTGCATACGTGAATCTATACTGCCATACCTTTCCTGTAAATGATGAGCATTTTTTGAGATAAAATCCGAATAAAACGGTCGGACACGTTATGTAATAATCTCCTCACGCATGGTTTGCAGATATACGTGAAGGATTCGTATCCACGCCTCAAACTGTGTTTGCGTTTGGAAATGTTAAATTATTGTATTGTTTGGTATAACTTTTTGCAATTGCTTCAGCATTAAATCCACCAATAAATTTTATTATGTCATTATAAGTTATATTTGTATTATCGAATGGATACGGATAAAACTGTTCAAATGGATTATATCTTTCTTCCAGTCCGAAAAGAAAATCAGTCATTATTGTGAAAAGTGCTCCTTCTTGTTCATTATGACCTATCAGTAATGTGATATTCTTATTGGAATCACATTCTTTCACAGCTTGATTTACAGATTTTTGAATAAATTCATCTCCGTACAGAGTATACGGGACAAAATGGTACGTAATACGCAACCAGATCTGGATGACCATATCCATAATTCCATTGCATGGCTGTATACTGTGCAACCAAATGTTGATTGGCAGTTTTGTTCCTCAAGCATGCAACATAATTATCGCCAGTTCATTGTAAAAACGACTTTGATGCTTACCTCTTTGATATACCATACATTTCGTTCACACTTTCAGATAGTAATTGCCCATAATGAGCACCTGTGATGGACAACATAATGAATCATGTGAATTGAATGAATGATCAAAATAACATGAGTACAGTACCTGCAAGTAAACCTTGCAGTTTAACTCAATAGTCATTTTGATAAGACTTCTTATCTTTTTGAATAAGTCTTTACCAAAATTTGAATCTAATAAAAAGACATAGAGTAATTATTTTGAATATTAATTAGTAAAAGTTTTTATTAAATTCAAATTTTGATAAAGACTTATTAGAAAGATTAGAAGAAAAGATATTTTATCAGATCAATAAAAAGCAATTTCAAATTCATCTTAATCTTAAAAGTTAGAGTCAAAAATGTGAAGACAAAGCAAATTTTTTTAAACTCAAATTTCAAATATTGAATTTGTTTCTATTTAGGATGAATTTTTGCAAACCTTTATTTTAAACAGAGCATTATCTTCAATTGATTGGATTATAACGGTTACCTGATTGCACGATGGCTTTAGAAAACTTGTTTCTAGTTACATTTGAACAAGTATGATAACTGATAGACATACTGCCGGCACTCTCTCCAAACATCATTATATTATCAGTACTATTTGCATATAAGAACCCGAATACATCCAATCGATAGAAAATATATATTTGAAAATTATCAATGTTTTTAAATGAATTTTTTCATGTTATGACTTTTCCGGGTTTGATTATATCATACAGAACTGATAATTTTAAAGTTGAATGAAGCTAAGGCTTGACTTCAGGAACAAATCATTACTGAATTGAACATAAAAACATAAAGTTTTAACAGAGTTATAACATCGATAATGTGTGCACACATTTACATAATATGACATACTGTACAAGCCATCAATTTTTAATTGCATTTTTATACTTCAGCAATCTGTAGACAAATTTCATTTAACAGGAAATAATAATTTTGAAAATTTTAAATATTTGCCTTTATTTTCATCCTAACTAGTGTTTGTCAAACAATCCAAAGGATGTTCACATAATCAAACAAATTTTTAATTAATGATTTACCAAAATATCATAAAATGCTTGTCTTTTCCGTAGACGTTATTAGTTTTTACAAAATTGAATAATAAGTCCATTGAACTTTATAAATATTTCCCGCATCATATTTGCATTTTACCTGCATTGAAATAATTATGTAATTATATAAAATCAAAAGGTTATAAGCTATTTTATTGTGTTCAGTTTTTAACTTTTCCATTATTTAAGACTCTAAAAAATTGAAATTGGGAAAATTTTACAACTTTTTTAGCCAGTAGGCAAAATCTCGATCACAGGTTGCTGTTTAAGAAGGTCAGGTATATAATTTGTTAAGAAAATTTAAAATAAGTTTGTTCTGATTCTTTACAAGTAATCTGTATTTAACGCAATAGATAATAGAAACTAAATAACTCTGTTTGAATTGAAGTATAATGTGAATTATTTTCGAATAAATTACTTTTAGACATTATTTGAAATAGGGAGGGTTAATTCGAAGTTATTTTTCAGTCTTTATCATTTTCCACATCAAATTTTAATCATACATAAAATTTAGAGTTATCATTGAAATTCAATCTATCTTTAAAAAAATCCGATTAATTTTCATATATCTCGATCTCTTCAGTTAATAAGTCATCAATGAATTTGAAACAATTATTGATAGCGGAATTATTGTACTGAGGATCATTACCATTGTATGCGTCGGTATGAATCTTTCCCGATAGATTAATTTCAAAGTACGATGCGTTAACTCCTCCATTTGGATACAGACTGTATGGAGGCCAAATGGTCCCATTCACATCCGGAAATGTGCTAAAACGAATACAAAATTTAAATATTTAAAAGCCTCAAAAAGCCATAATTAGTGCTTAAATTAAAAGGAAGTCATGAAATAATATGAAGATGAAATTTATTATGGTAGGAATTTTAAATTTTGAAAATTACAAAGGTTGAGATTCCTTTACAGTGATGATTAGGTCAAAGACAAATAAAATGGTGAACTAAGGATAAAAAAGCTTAACTTGAAAGTATTTCAAACTGTAAACAAGTTGGTAGTTTTTCAACTTACCCATTGGTAAAGAAATTTCCCCAAATATCCATCATTTCTACGCTCATTTTCCTGTCAGAATCAAGAAAAGTGTTGCCTTCTAAATTTTTGCATGGTATACCCCAAACAAGTGCTAGTTCATCTGAATGTGAGACTGCCGCCCAATCACTTTTACTAAAAGGAGATTGTGTGTTAGCATATGTCAGTCTATATTGATATACTGTCCCTGTGAATGAAGGGCATTGCATGAGATGACCACCGAATAATACAGTTGAGCACGTTATGTAATAATCACCAACAGCATGGTTTGCAGATACACGAAGAGGCTTGGTATCTTTCCAAATTGAATTCGGTAGCACAAAATTAGATAAGTATTGTTTAATATATTTTTTAGCAATTTTTCTGGCTGTAGTGCCTCCAATGCATTTTATAATATCCTGATTAGTTAGGTATGCATTATTTAATGGATATGGATACAGCCCTATGGCAGGATCATATCTTTGGAAAAATTGAAAAATTAAATCATTAGCAAATGTGAAGATGGCTCCTTCTTGTTCATTATGCCCTATCAGTATTGTAATATTGTTATTGCAATCGCATTCCTTCAAGGCTTGATTGACAGATTTTGGCAAAAATTCATCTCCATATATTGGGCAAAATGGAACAGATATTGAAACCACATCTGGATGAACATAACCTAAATTCCATTGAAATGCAGTGGTCGATGCATACATGAGTTCCGATGCTTTTTTCTTTTTCAAGCAATCGATCCAATTATTTCCAATACATGAACCAGTTAGTATTATAGAAGATCTTGATGCAAATCTCTTTGCTGTTGCATACATTTCATTTTTACTTTTCGACAATAGTTGACCATAAGTGGAGCCTATGATTAGCAAGTATAAGAAAGATATTTTTTGAACGAAATATAATTGAACAGTTTTTTTTATTACTATTAATTGATTGAAAATGTTCTATCAGAATAGTAAAAGTTAACTTTTTCAATTGAGAATTGGCTGGATTTAGTTTTTCAAGTAATTTTTCATTATTTAAAAAATTTAGTTATTAGTCCGAGCAGTTAATTTTATTTAAAGAGAAATTTAATCAATGTATCACATTTTATTTGAAAAAAGTCACCTGACTGCATGATTGCTTGTGAAAATTTGTTTTTAGTCACATTTGAACAGATGTGCATACCAATGGACATACTGCCAGCACTCTGTCCAAACATAGTAATGCGATTTGGATCTCCACCAAAGTTTTCTATATTATCTATGACCCAGTCAAGAGCCATTGCTTGATCCCAAATCCCTTGATTACCGGGTGCGTCACTACTATTACCATATAAGAACCCAAATACACCCAATCGATAATTGAATGTTACTGTTACAATATCTCTCATAGCATAAAAAGAGCCATCGTAATAATTATTTGCACTGAAGGTAGAAGATAATATTTGACTGCCTGCACCTATAACGAATCCTCCTCCATAAATCCAAAAACTAACTGGGAGTTTAGCCGTACTATTTAGTGTAGGTGTGTAAACATTCAAATAAAGGCAATCCTCTGAGCATGGTTCCAAACCATCCAAAGGTAATGGTTGCATACATGGAGGTCCAAATTGAGTTGCGTCAATTGGCGTATTTGCATTTGGGTTGCATTCATATTTTTGAGGTTTTTGGAATCTTAAATCTCCGACCGGTGGAAGAGCGTATGGAATGCCCTTCGAAATGATAGAATCAAATTATTTTTAGTGAAATGAGGGATATCTATGTTTTGTTTAAGAGTATTGATTAATGGAAAGCAACAATGAAATTTGCTCAAACTGAATGTATAAATACCGTGAACTGATAGACAACTTTTTGATTATCATTTGAATTGCTCAAATTGGAAATAAGACCATTACATTCTTTGATCACAGAATATTTACAACCTAAATAAGAAGCACAACTCGTATTTACGATGCTTAAACAATCATCCGGGGTTAGTCCTAACAGAGCTATCAATGTAGAAAATTTATTAGAATCTATTTTTTCCGTTTGAAAATTCTTACCTGATATTCTTATTATTTTTTGACTGAAAGTAATAAAAAACACAAAAAACTTGAGAGAATTGAACATTTTATAAACTATTGGAGTCTATTTTCGCTTATTTATTGAGATATGAACAAAGATTTTCCAGTATATATACAAAACAAAAAACCGTTCTGTAATAGTATTTACACATAACTCGAGCTGATAATTTTGAATGATTAATAAATAAGTAATGAGCAAAATAAATCCAAAAATAGAAAAAAGTCTCAATTTAGGAAATGAAAAATTCAATTTTTCAACTAGATAAGCTAAAAAGATCATCATTTATTGAATTAAATTAACAGTTTTTCAACTGCCAACTGAAAAGCATCGTTCATTAATCAATATGAAATATTTCTATGAAAATTTGTCCATTCGGGAATGTTATAGGGTGACCACATCCAGGCGAACCCGATTCTGGACAAATAAAAATAGAAGGGTCTCCCCCTTATCGATTTTTTAAATACAGTGTCTTTGCTTGTGTTTAGAATATTCACTTTTAGACATCAAGAAATATGATCAATTTTCATTCTAAAATTTAAATCAATAAAAATATCAGATATAATGAGAGACGAAGTTAATATTGTTCAATCTTTTCAAAAAATGTTCAACAATATTTAAATTTTCTTTGAAATATTTCTATCAGTATTTTTAGACACTAAAACTTTCACTTTTAAACTTTGATAAACTTTTATTACACGAATAATAGTTGAAAATATTCAATTCATAATAATTAAATGCAATAAAAGACAATGTATAAATTGTCTCAAGAAATGTTCAATTTAATATTTCTGGTGAAACTCTCTTTTTGAAGACAAGTTTTCATTACTTTTCTTAGAATTTTTTGAAATTAAAGCCAAATACAAGTATAACATCAAACTTATTCTCAAACTCGTGAAATTTAAACGATATCAAAAGATAGGTTTCAAAATAATCCGTCTTATCAAGAATGTGATTATAATATTGAAATCCCATTATTGCTTAAGGCTCTTTCGAATTACAAATGCAAGTGTTCATAGTCTGAAAAGATCAATAATTATGAGTTGAACCACAAAAACATAGAAATCTGGACAAAATGCGTCCAGAATTGGGTCCATTCTGGACTCTGGACTTGAGCTACAGAATTCTGGACTGTCCAGCTCAAATATGGACATGTGGTCACCCTAATTAGAGATAGTTCGCAATCGATTACAAGATTAACAATGATTATGCATTCTCTATAAACCAAATTGAGTTTATAATGATTTTTAGGGAAAATAGTTTTGTTTAGTCTAGAACCGGACTGAACTCAACTCAACTCTACTAATGAATTATAGATGAATTTTACGTTTGGGTGAGTTCTTCATTATGATGATAATAGAATTTACATAACGGTACCCATACTTTCACTATTTGCATAAAATCTGATGTTTTTATTTTCAAAAAGAATTCGTGATAAAAATTGATGAATATTCTTTATTTTGAATACAATATGTAATGCTTAGAATTTACAAAAGAAATATCTGAAAATAAATCATTATTACAGTTCGTTTTCGCAACAAAAATTATGCAATAAAACATTTGATATTAAATTTTCGCATGACTGATGACGGAAACACATTATTGTGAAATATATATTCGACAGAAAATTAATATAACATTTGAATGCGTATTTTTCCGTTTAGCATAACTTAGCTTTACATCATTATCGCAATAATATTAATGCCGGAAATTATTATATTTTGATGAAAATGATGATATTAAACAATAATGTGTACTTATGTTTTCCATTTATTGTAATTTTCTTAAATACCACATTTCTTGTTTTTTAAAGCTTTGATCATTCGTTAACGAAATATCCTTCAAAACATGATTGCTTAGCGAAATACAACTAATATTTCCTGAATTTAACTCTTGTGGATTTTTTAACAATGAATTTTATTTATGATTCTATTCTGGCCCCTCTTCACTATTCATTCAATTGTGTTTTGAGAGATTTTTATAAAAGTTTATTGCTTTAAAAATGCATTGAATTTGATATCTCAAAAATTACTGGTCTATGAAAATATGTTCGCCGGTATTAATCAAATTATCTCTATTGCTAAGCGCACAAACATTTATGAGATAGATCTCAAACCTATTCTAACAAATAATTCGAGTTTTACTTCGTATGAAAATGGATTCATAAGTTGAAGTTGAACTCCATATTGAGTATCAAATAAATATCCTTCACATTATTTGAATATCAAAATAAGAATAGCATTTTACATAGATTCTGAAGCATTCACATATTATTTACTTGCCGTCAGTTTATAGAATAATATTGCGGAACAATATTCAGAAAGAAACCTTATTTCAAAATTTTATTTATCGGTAAATAAGTTGTTTTCAAAATAAAATCTCTTTCTGAATATTGTTCCACAATATTATTCTATAAACTGACGGCAATTAAAAACAAATTATTTATCGATATTTTCTAATAACAGGTATTCATAAAGCGTTCGACAGAATTTCGATATCAAGACGCAGTACGAAGTGCTTCATATTCGAAGAGTGAATTTGTATTACATTCCCTTCAATGGCATAATATACTCCGTTCTCATCATGCAATGCCTCCATTAATGCTCTCATTAGACCTCTGCCAAAAGGCTCAATTCTGGGCTAATCATCTCTCACACACCGACTCTTTTTATCATAAAAACGATTCAGAAATCGGACAAAACTTGCTTTCAAAGTGGACTTATTATTCAGAATTTGATCCATCGGGTAATCATTAAAACTTTTAATAATTTGAAATAATTTTTGTTTACTATTCCAGCTGAAGAAATAGTCAAGTATTGGTATAACTATATAGACATTTATGATTTCAAATTGGATGCAAACTTATTGCACACTCAAGCGAGTGAGTAATTACTAATGCATTATTTAAATAAATAAATAGATTCCAATTAATTCAATTCCTTTTAATACTTCACTTCAATTTAAGTGCTCTTCAAATCTTCGGAATTGGAAACTATTTCTGTCAATGATATATAGCTTCAAATCCTTGAAAAGACAAAATTTTAAAGTGTTATCACTTATATCAATACAGTCTTAGTACTTTTGCTCACACTTAATGAGACATTTAGTTTGATTCACTCAACGAGAATTGAAAAATTTGAATAAATTCTGGTAAATGTCACGAATTGCTTACGAAATAGTATTTTTCATTGTTTGTGATTCATTGATGACAATTAGCAAATATTTGCATTAGAGAATTCTTTGTTGCAGCACAAGTGCATTATTCATATTCTTTGATTGTAAACCTACTCTTATTAGAATAATAAAATTATGGTTTATTTGTCTAGTAAATGATCTCGCATTTAGTTTTAAAATCTTTAAAGTTTTCATTTGTATTTTTAAGCTCCTTTTTCATTATTAAGAGGCTTAGAAATGGGTTTAATTGTATCTTTCGATACCTCGTAATATGTTTTAGGCTGAAATTATTCAAAGTTTTCCAATTTGAAGCAACGCTTACAATTCGATGTTATATTTATATTGAAAAACTTAATTTACAGGTCATTTTACTCAATTAATATGGAAGAATTCAAAATACTTTGGTATTGGAAAGGCTCGTACAAGAAATGGCAAAATGATTGTTGTCGCCAATTATTTGCCAAAAGCTTCGGGAAATTTCAAAGAAAACGTATTTCCGCCTATTTTTAGTGACACTGATATCGACAGAAGAACAGCCATTAAATGTAAATTGATTCGGAAGACTCATAAGCATAAACAATCTCATTGCAAACAAATGAGTCCTATCAGCACAATAAGTGATACTCGTCTTGATTAGTTTGACTCTTCAATCGATGAAAATAATTTGGGAAAAACAATTAATTCAATTTGATTTTCATAATACAGAATAATAAAGCCCTTTATAAGATTAATATTGTAATAAATGATTTATAAGACTCACTGAATTTTATTTATTGCACTTAAAAGTGAACTTCAATTGTTTATTGCATTATTGTATACAAGAAGTTATACAACTTAAATAAAATCGAAATCCGTAATAGAATATTAGTTTTTATTTAAATTTAAGTTCAATATACAATTTCAGTATGATTTTTTAGTAACGATGTATAGGAGCCTTGAATAAAGCTCATTAATTGGTTGATCGGATATTTTGCATGCACAAAACCGGTACAGGTGAGAACATTAAAGGGCAAATAAACAAATAAATTATGTGAAATTCAATTTAAAAGTGCTTTTAATAAATAAGTTCAATTCAAAATTATAATGTCGAGAAATAATCGATTTTATTCAGATGAAGAAAAAAAGAATGGGTTGAACTTTCTTTCATTATGAAAAAAAGTTCATCTTAAAGTAAAGATTTACATTTGAAAATTTCTACTGTATTCATTCATTACTTCCCTATACATCGTTACTAAAAAATC
>JAQFXV010001882.1:0-11925 GCA_034694065.1 Camisia spinifer | reverse complement strand
AAAAAATATGAGAAAACAAACTTTTAAATGTCTGGCAATTCAATGATTGGCAATATTTTTGAGACAACATTAGATTGAATTTAAAATAAATAATAAGAAAATGCAAAACAGTTTGAATGTTATTAAAGCTAAAGTTAAACAAAGAAATGATACATTTGTAGTATATCTTAGATATTGTTGAATGCATTTATTGTGCAATTGAGGCGCCAAAAGTGGCGGAACCAATAGATAAGTCCTAAGGCGTATGTGCTTGAAGAGCACCTGTAGTTCTGTTTTTATGTATATTAGTCTATAATATGTTTGTATGATTTGATCGTAAAGTTTGTACTAATTATTTATATGATTGGGATCAACAATCATAATAAACTTGAACACATCTGCCATCAAATTAATGACTATAACGCCACTCATGGCTTATATATATTGAATGCCCAATATGTTGATGATTAGGCGCCACCGCATCAGGAACTGCTTTTTATTATAGATATTTCTCTCTGTCTGAGACACGTTTCGTACCAACACTTCTGCCGGTATTCTCTTTACTCTAGACTAAAAAAGAGCGCATGAATGAAATTCATGTGCGAAAGCATTGCAGCGAAGCTTTCACTATATATTGTATAAGATATTATGTATTGAGTGCTTGTATTACAGCTTTTACTATATATCAATGCCAGACAATTATATAATATTTCGTTTCTATTTGTGCGCAATTTTTCAATATTTCCAATTTTTCAACTTTGAATTTAGTTTATTTTTGTGAAATTGATTCTCAAATTGAGTGACAATACTTATGATTAACAGAAGGAATTATTTTTTGTTTAATAGATATAATAAAATGCCCGTAAAAATAGACTCGAGTTGTTTTGGACTTTCACCGCATCCATGCTTTGATTGCGATGTTTTGAGTGAATTAAAAGAAATAAGCGATGATTTAGCGTCTGATATATGTCTGTCATCTCCGTGTGAAGACATTTGGAAGAAATTCGATGACTTTCTATTAACTCCTCCACAATCACCTCCTATAAAATTGGATTTGGTTTCAGATTTAGTTGATTTTAGTTCTGTTGAGAACTTAGGAGTTAATGACAACATGACATTACATAACGCGGATGTTTTGCACGACTGTATGTGGTCAGGAATGTGTATTGAAGATAATACTAATACCATTCACAGTAATAATTGTACTTCAAATTCGATCAGAATATGTAATCGAAATCATAGCCGTCCCGAAACACCATTCAATGCTTTGAGTGCTTCTCCGCTAACAATGTCTTACACTTTCAATGACTTATTGTCAACCTGTGACACCTCTTCTAATGATGATATGGATGACAGTCAGTCTTCAATGGATGACGAAGACTTCATTAGCTCTCAAGACTCTTCATTGTCTACATTATCCTCCTCTTCATCGAGTACTTCATTCGCTAAAGTAAAGGAAAGCTTAATCAATGATCATTCATATGGCGGTTCGATTGTCATCAGTCATAACAAAACTAATACTAATAATAATAAAAATAATAGTAATTATGAAACTCAAAGTAAGTCTAACTTTTATATTATTTAAATTATTATCTATTACTATATTTCTAAACAAATCTGTCTTTAATTTTAGGCTTAATTTATCCGAAACATAAAGTACAGACACGTTTGGGAAATAATAAAATGAAATGTCGAAAGATTAATGGAAATAAAATTAAGATAATTAAAGCAAATTCTCCCATCACTTCTATAAAACCAGAACAGAAAGAAGTAGAAAAAACAGCAGCGGTTCCAACTGTTAGAATTATTAGAAATGATAAGCATTTTGTGAAATCAAAGAGTTTTATTTCTTCTTTGAATTCAGTAAAGCCTCAAATAGGACAACAAAAACAATGCAAATTTTCGACTCGTCGTAAAGTATCAACGGTTTCATCAGAAAGAAGTGTAATGTTTGCTCAAAATCATCAGTTTCTACAAACTAATCAACAAGAAAATGAACGATTGACTCAATCAGATGAAGAAGACATGAATGATGATGAATGTAATGACGATAAGTCTACTAAAACTGTTCCTCCAATGAGGAGAAGAGAACACAATGATTCTGAACGTAAACGTAGAGACCATTTGAGAAATGCTTTTATCAATCTTAAGGATCAAATACCAAAACTGAAGAGTGCGGAGAAGAGGCCGCCGAGGATTATGATTCTACACGAGGCGACCGCTTATGTCTGTCATCTCAATGATAAACAACGATATCTTGAAAGAACACTTAATTCTGAGGTCGAAAAGAGAGAGCGTTTGCTTAAGATATTATCGAATGAATTCAAAACTGAATCCAAATGAATCCAAATTATAATGAAATGATTACTTTAATTAAGTTTTCAAAATATTAATCGATTGGTTTGTTTCAAAAGTAAAAGAGAATGAAATCAGTTTTCATCCATAATTTTTTACGCAATTTATTATATTATTAATTATTTGATTGTGTTTTTGATTGTAATACTAATTATTTGACTATTCATTGATTTAATCGTAATTATTGTGCCTCTCCTTAAGAGTTAGTAATTATTTAACTAAATTATAATCACTGTTCTCTATAGTTGTTTGTATTTCTAAATGAAAATTATATTAGAAGTCAGTTTTTGATTGTTTTTTACTTTTGAATAATTGGAAAATTTAAGACAAGTGTTTTAGAAATGATTTATCATAAAGAAAATTATGATATTATTGAAGAAATGGTTTCCACTTGTAATGAATCTGTGATACAATGCATGCAAAACTTGATTGAAATTATGAAGAAATGTGGAATTGATTTTGTGCTCTCATATATACATATTTTAATGGATAACTAAATTATTTGGTTTCGTTTTAATCAATTTGGAAAAAATTACTCAAATTAAATGCTAATTATATTCAAAAATTATGAAATTATATTTCAACTAAACTGATGTGCCTTTAATTTTTCCCTTTAATTGCATTTTTTGATGAATTAAAATTATTAATAAATATTATATTGTATTTCACTTTTTCATTTGTCTCTTAAATTTTTCAAACTTCGAAATCAATAGGAATATAAGTTTGTTTATTAATGAAATGATGTATTAAGTTAAGAAAGAAATAAATGGTTTCAAACTATTGACTCGTATTCTAATTGAGGGCCATTCGACACTAACTCAATGATGGACACGCTCGAGCGTATTGGCTGAGCTGAGCGCGAGCCAGCGTATCGAGCGTCAAAATCAAATACATTGCAGTTCAAATTTCAGTATTCTAGTCAAATATAATTACAAAATTCAGTTACAACATAAAATTATGGTTAATTAAAGGATATGAGAATTGAGTCTATTTACAGTTCGAAAACTATTAATATTTAGTTTTGAATGTCATGACAGTAAGTGAAAAATCACCTCATATTCCGCATAAAACGGCGCTCACCCACGCTCGCCCTTCGAGCGTGAAAATTTTACCGAGCGTAAGCGCGAGCGTCGAGCGCCGAAATTTCATCGAGCGCGAGCGTGAGCGTGTCCATCACTACTTATTAATACTATTATAAGTGATCTTTGAATCAATAGATAAAAAAATGCTCATTTCTCAACAATAATCTCTAATCTAAAAAATGATTGACCTTTAATTCATATTTTGTATGCAGAGTTGATAAACTCTTTTAATGCCATATATTGTGAAGAATTTTGGAATTTTCTAAATGCATCCCAAGATTTCAATTATAGTAAACTCAAAGATCATGTCTTGAAATTGAAATAAACTTGATTTCAACGACTATTGAATACGTGATCAGTCTTTCAACTTATTTTGAATTCAAGTCTTTTACGAAGTTATTTTCCTATTGAAATTTTGAAACATTCAGTAAACGATTTAAACAGTTAATAAAATAAGGATAAGCCTTGAAATTTTTGGAACTTAGACAAAGATTAACATTAGTATTGGAATTTAAATGGATGAGCAAATGACCTTAAAATTTATCTTTATCTTCAGTTTATAAATCCTCAAATCTATTTACAATGAGGTTTTTTCGAGTACGTTATTTAGAGGTAAACTTCTAGACATTATGGAATAAATAAAAAAACAACCTTCACTCAAAAGTTTTTTTCCATCAAAAATAGTCTGAGAAAGCGTTTCTGTTTCGCTTTTAAACAATATAAATTATCATTAAATTCAAAATTTTAAATTATAAACTTCGAAAAATGGGCACTACTTTGACTCAAATAAAATAACAGAAATATTCATAAAATAAGGCCGCGATTAAAAAGTTAATAAAACCATTAATTTATAGATTAATTATCTGATAGTATTGACTTAAGTAGTGTAATAGTAAAGTACTTCGAACCTATTTCTTGATAACAATGAGTTACAGATAGTTTGGAATTTGAAGAGAAGAGCTCTATAAATACTGCTTTGAATTTTATATTGAGAAAAATCAAAACGCTTTTGAAAAATATATTTATTGAGATTCGAAAGACAACAGATTAAGAGTTTTATAATATAATATATTTTTCTGTGAAATTGGTTTGAAAAGGGAATAATTGAAGCATTCTATGGAAAAATTGATGGCAACTAAATATATTTTAGTTGTAATATTGATTTGTGTTAATACAATTGAATCGCTTGATAATGGGTTAGTTCGAACTCCACCAATGGGTTGGCTGTCATGGGAGAGGTTTGCCTGTAATATTGATTGTGTTAATTATCCGAATGAATGCATTAATGAGCAATTATATATGGCAATGGCTGAAAGACTTGCTGAAGACGGGTATAAAGATGTTGGATATAATTTTGTTAACATAGATGACTGTTGGTCTGAAAAGAAAAGAGATCCGCAAACTAATAGACTGGTTGCGGATCGAACCCGATTTCCTCACGGTATCAGAGCTTTGGCTGATTTCGTGCACTCAAAAGGATTGTTACTCGGAATTTATGGAGACGTCGGGACAATGACATGCGGGGGATATCCCGGCGCCAGAAGTGCTGATGGAACTGATTTTGACACAATCGATGCCGAGACTTATGCCGAATGGAAGGTCGACTCTCTTAAGTTAGACGGTTGTTATGCAGACACTAAAAATATGACAAACTTATATCCGTTAATGGAATTAGCATTGAATTCTACGAGTCAGTAATTTTGATCCTTTGATATAATTGATTATTTGACATATAATTTGGAACCTTTAGATCGTCCGATAGTATACGCCTGCAGTTGGCCCGCATATCAAATCGGGCAAAATCCTGACTATCAAAGAATAGCTCAATATTGTAATTATTGGCGTAATTTCGATGATATTGAAGATTCGTGGGCAAGTGTCACTTCAATTATAGACTTTTATGCTCAATATCAAGATGTTTTGGTTAAATATCACGGTATATATGATTCATATAAGTATTTGGAAGCATTCTATGCAATATTTGGGCTTTTATGAGCTTTTATGAGTGTGAGCTTTTATGAAACAAGTCTGTCAAATATATTCTGATCGATACCACTTAATTCAAACCTATCAGATATTCCAAAAGATAAGAATCACATTAACAGAAAACGTTTTAATTAGTTTAGGGTTATTGTTATGCAGTAATGAAAGCAAACTATAAAGAGTGTTATCCTCAAAGGTAACCATGGATTTGCTAACAATGCTTTATCAACACAAAAAACAAACATTATCTAAAAGCGAATGAAAATCGTAAACTTCGTTGAACAACCTTTTATGCGTTCTTTGATTCATAAACTCTGAACTATATTAACTATAAGTATACATCGGGTCTAATATTGTTATGAATAATTGACTTAAAACTCATGACAACAATTACCAAACCTTAGAAATTATAGAGCAATTCAAATCTAGAGAAAAATGTTGGACAAATTATGATAAGTTGAGTAAGAGATGCATTAGAGGGTGAATAATAGATATAATTAGAGTAAATAGTGGTCAGATGAGCCTATTTTTATAGTTTGTTTTACAGACCCTACAGCTATTTCGAGGTCTCGATGGCTTCGATCAAAGCACAACATTGAGGACTCTCAGATTCATAAAATCAATTCCTCAAAGTTTGCTAATTGATGTTTTTTGGAATGATTCAATATTATAAGTAACTTAACGATCAAAATTTTCTCTTCAATAATATTGAGGACATTGGAAGCATTTTAGTTGAGCCTTCAATGTTAGATAGATATAAGATAAACTTGTTTTTTTATCTAATCTAAATTAATTGAACAAAGTGAAAGTGTTAAGTGAGATAATTAATGAGCACAAAATCCAAAAGGCATCCCTGTTCCTAAAATACTAAACAATAAAATACCTATAAATGTTATTTAAACATCAATTTTAACAAATAATCTCGACATTTGTTCACATTCTCACATGAAAATAGATAGAAAACCAATTGACAAATAAAAGGCATGAGTAATATATATTATTTATTTAATATGTAGGACCGGGCGCTTGGAATGATGCAGATATGCTGATAATCGGTAAGATTATATGAATTGTTTGAATATAGGTGTTTGAGATTAACATTGACTATTACATGATCTATAAAAAGGAAACTTTGGTCTATCACTCGAACAAAGTAAAGCTCAAATGGCTATTTGGTCGATGTGGTCAACGCCTCTACTCATGTCTAATGACTTGAGACAAATTAGTGAAGAACATAAAGCAATTTTATTAAATAAACACTTAATAGAAGTAAATCAGGATGAACTCGGAATATTGGGCAGAAGAGTATATTCAGTTGAGTTTGTTTTACAATTGAGGCATTTTAATGAATCACAATTTAGTAATTCTTTGGTTTATAGGATAAAAATGGAATTGAAGCCTGGGCTAAGCCAATGACACCTATAGTTAATGGATCCTATACTTATGCCATTGTTTATTTAAATAGAAAAACTTTAGGAACACCTGTTATTGTAAGTATTCATATCTCGAATCCCCAAAAAGTATAAGTCGTTTATCAGGAAAACAGAATAATTCTTGAAACCCTTCAGTGAAAATAAAGTAAAATTAGTCATATTTAATACTAGTTTGTTTGGTAGTGGACTTTGGTTTCAATGATTTCATTCCTAATGAAAAGTCATGATTCAGACCCAACTTTAAAGGATAAGATTTTAGGAGGAATTGCTTATTAAGATACAGAAGGGATTAAATAGATTAAACTGTTCCGGGAATATCGAGGAATATTTTTATCAAATTAAGGCTGAACTTTTGTTATCATGAAATCCCATAATTTAAGAATCTGAACATCATTATAAAAGCTTCGAATTTGGTTTAATTGAATATTTGTGAGACAATTATAACTTTGTTACAAATGGGTTACACTTCTATGTCCTGAAAACGAATTTTGGAAACATAAGTCATATTTTTGGAATGAAATCTAAATTTTTGTTTATGTTTAGGTTTCGCGACCACTTTCATCACTAATACCTGTAAGTCATATCCCAATGAATCCCATTTATTATGTGTACGATCTTTACGATGACGCAAAATTGATTGCAAAACTTTCAAGTAATGATTTGTTAACACTTAAAGTTAACACTTCAGGAAGTGTAAGAATGGTTAAAATTAGTCCAGTATTCCAAATATCTCAACATATAATTAATATTAACGATTAGATTTTAATCACTTAATGTTCTAGTCTTTCAATTATGAATTAATTAGATATACGAATACTATATTTGTTACTGAAAACACATAAACTATTAATAAAATGATTTAAACTGAATAAATACTTGACGAAAATATGGAAATACAAAAAATCCACTTAAATTGATTGCTAAACTTTATTTATAATCTATATTTTGATTTGAAATTTAGTTAATATTAAAAAAACTGATACTTAACTTACTGTTAAAAATAATTAAAGTTCTGAAATTACATTAATAAATAAGTCCTAAATAAACAGACATTAAGAATATGAATGAATATTAAGTATTTGTTATAATAATTTATCTATTAATAATAGGATCGTTATTATTGAAAATAAGTTAACCACAAATCATAGCTTTGGTATAATTTATTAATGAGTGAAATAAAACTCAATCAAATCTAGTAAAGCCTTTCCATCTGATTTTTAGCGATATAACTATAAATTCATACAAAATTATTCTCCGAATGCATTTCCAATTCATTGAAATATATCTATTAATCAATCTCAAAAATTGCTTCAAAAATAAAGAATAGAACAGTAAAAATGAGACGAAGAGTTCTTAAACAAGTTTTTAAATAGAATTTTTGTTTTTAATATAAGCGCAAAATTAGACGATTGGTTAGTTTAATAGCCATTTATAGTGTTTGGTTCGAGAGAGCGCTCATTCACTACAAAACCAACAAATTCTTCGCAAAAGTCGTTTCGCTCTCATATTATTATAACGTTTACATTATTTGTCAAAAGTAATTGTTATTTTTTTAAAACTGTGTATTTATTAATTTGATACACATTTATAGCTGTCTTTTATTAACTTTTAATCATTAATTTTTTAATTAAAATTTTAAAAAATAATTTATTGATAAAATAGTTTTATTTGACTGAAAGTGAGTATTATTTATTGTTTTTGAATATATATTATTTGATAAAAAACAATTTGAATATATATTAAGATTGCTTAAAATTGATGTAAAACTGTTTTGTTTGTGTTTGTCATCATATTATCTGAAATGTAATATAACTGACAGTATTTTATGCCATATGTAATAGTAATAGAAGTGAATATATTTAATGACATTTAATCTATGAATAAGTAGAGAGAATGGGCGGTAAAGACATAAGACATATACCGGTATTTCATATGAACTTTTATTAGTATAATGTATTACTCAATACTGTAGACAATCAGTGCTTTTCTCATAACCCTAAGTGTTATTGCATTCGTTCGTTCGCATCGAAAATACATTTAAGACTTGATTCCATCGCTTCACAAATTAGACATTTTTTGTACAAAATTAACCAAAACTTGTTTAAACGCCTACTCACTCAATATCACCACTTCTTAATTGTTTTACTTTTCTTTAAAGGTGTTGAATCAGTTTGTATTCGAATAAATGCTATCAACATATGATTCATTCATTTACATAACGTTTAACTTATAGTCACTTAAATTCAAACACTTTTATAGCCAGAAGTGAATCATTTTATCGATATATTCATTCAGTATTTATCTAATTATCAACAAAATTATCTTATTTTTAAAGTTATTTAAAACTATTCAAAGCCTTTATTGAGGTTTTGGTAACACTTAATGATGTTTATCTATTATTAAAAATAATTGTTTTTGATTATAGATTAGAAATCATAATAATAATAATCGAAATGTCTGAAGGTTTAGGACAACAACAGGCGTATCAATGCGTTAATGTTTACGCCACTTCTGCTACTTCTGAAAACTTGAGTCGACACGAAATGCTTAATTGGGTTAACGATTGCTTACAATCAAGTTATAAGAAGATCGAAGAACTCTGTTCTGGTTCGCATTGTTTTAATTTATTTAATTTGAGTATTATTTTAATTGAATTAATGTTAATGTTTGTAAAGGTGCCGCTTATTGTAATTTTATGGATATGTTATTTCCGGGATCTATTATTTTGAAAAAAGTCAAATTCCGAACCAATTTAGAGCACGAATATATTCAAAACTTTAAGTTACTTCAGGCGGCCTTTAAGAAAGTTGGTTGCGATAAGGTTTACATTTTTCTACTTAATTATTATCTTTATTATCATTATTATCATCTTTATTATCATCTTTATTATTATCATAAATCTTACTTATTTTCAATTAATCATTAAATATCACTCAATAGGAAGTTTCTATAAATCGTTTAGTGAAGGGTCGCTTTCAAGACAATTTTGAATTTCTTCAGTGGTTCAAAAAGTTCTTCGATGCCAACTATGACGGACGTGATTATAACGCAATGGAGTCGAGAGGCGGTGTCTTAATAGGTTCGGGCGCTACCGGATCTTCAGGTGGAACTGGATCTGGAAGTACTTTGAATTCAAGAATGCCTACACAGAGAACAGTTGGACCCACTGTTAAACCTGTTGGAAGGGCTGCGCCCACCACTAGAGTTGTTCCACAAAAACCTGCAGCAGGTGTTAGACGATCACCGCTTACTTCTAATAATTCACACGGAGATCATTCTGATAATGCTATCGATTTACAAAAGTTAGAAGAAATGGACGCGAGGGTAAAGACAACTTTGATTTAATTATGAAAAGTTATAATGCTTTGAATGACTGCAAGTTTTTATCATTTGATTTATAGATGAATGAAATGAAACTAACAGTCGATAGTTTAGAGCGCGAACGAGACTTCTATTATGGAAAACTGCGTGAAATTGAAGTCTTGTGTCAGAGCAATGAACAAAACGAAGACAAGAATCTCGTGACGGATAAGATTTTGGAAATTTTATACGCAACAGAAGAAGGGTTTGCAGTTCCCGATGACAGTCCTGATGATAATCAAGTACTTCATGACAGTACGAATGAAGAGTATTAATGACACAACTTATTCATTAATTAAAATTTCAATTTTATTTTTTATTGTGTTATTTCATAATACGGTTCGGTATTTAAGGTTCGATTAATAGCTTTTGTTCTTTGTATCACAATTTATATATTAGTTGAAAAATACGTTGGAATCTATTGCTAATTATCCATTAAAAACAATTGTCGGATAATTAGCTTTTATTTATTGTTAATTTATTATAATTATCAAAATGTCTAATTCTATAACAAACGGCTGAATACATGGATTTCACTATTTTATCACAATTAACAATCCTTGAAATGTACGGATAAACTGTTCTTTTAATCAACTTTATGGCTTCCTTTTTCTTATTCTGTTGACAAAGACTGTATACTAAATATATACCACATCGAGAGATAATATTAGGGTCACCGCAAAGACTCGCCAAATGTAACTGTGATATCGATATTTGTCCCGCTCTTATAGCCTTCATAAATATCAATTCAGTTTCAATTAGTGTTCATTTTAAAGCATATTAATTAGAATTAAACTTATAATAAATAATTAAAACCAACGCAATTCACGTTTTGTTCCCCTAATGAAGAATACGCTCCGCCTAAAGTCGAAAGCCATGCCAGGCTTTCCTCTATTCGGAAACGAATCACAACTAAACTCAACACATTTTTATTCCTGAAATCATTCAATAGAATTAAATCATTGAATATTACTTTTATTTATCTTAAAACTAACCATAACTTGTCGATAACGAAAGGATCCATTGATTTCAATATTGTGTAAATACGAATTGTCATTGAATTGCTTTTATATGAGTTTTTCTCTGTTTTATCGCTGACTTCGTTTCGACTTTTATTTCGCTTTTTCCGCGAATTTTTATTAAGAAATTCCTTTAAGTTATTGAAAACATTTCGTCGAAAATGAGCACAAGATTCAAGTTTTTTAGTAAAACAAATAGTTTGAGACAATTTATATGAAACAGTTATTTGAGAGCATTTATTATCGATATAATTATCAATAGTTGAATCATTTTCATAGTTATGATCCAACAAAACAACTATTTGTTTACCAATAATTATCTCATTAAACGACAAAATAATTTCTATTTTGTCTTTCATTAAAAAAGTTTAAAGTTAAATATTTTCTTTCTATATTTGATTAGTTGTAAAAATTAAAATTATCGATTGAATCAAATGATTGACATTTAAAATATAAACAAATACATTAACTTCAACTTTAATTATAAATTATTGGTTAACTAATATTTTGATAAAAAAAGTCACTGTTTATGCTGATTATGACACGTGAGTAATGCTGTGGTTTTTATGCTATTCAATGAAAATCTTTAAAAGTTTGGCGCTCTTTAACTCACTTTTTGGGTGTTTTTAAATACAAATAACATAAGAAAGCAATGAATGCTTTAATTAATGACTTTAATTAACTCATAATTTGCAATAAAAATACGATTATTAT
>JAQFXV010001881.1:0-11929 GCA_034694065.1 Camisia spinifer | reverse complement strand
TTTTTTTCATGTGATTAGTTTTTTGTTTAAATTTCCTCAAACATGGCATCAGAAACAAAAGGAATTCGAATTTTAATAGTTAAAGAGTTTTACTTAAACAATAAGTGTAATGTTTCTTTTCAAAGAAAATTCAGAAAAGAATTCGATCCTATGAAGCTGAGAAATTTTCAGTGATAAAAAAATATTTCAAAAGTTTTTGTGCGTAAAAACCCTCAATCAGTTGAAGAACTCATTCAATTTGAAATTAATAATATTCCTATAACTGTCTGAATGATGTTATCGCTCATTTCAAGTAATGCTTCGTCACATTGATAGAGAAGCCTTTTGTCATATTTAAGACATCCTATCATAAACTCCCATTATTCCTCTTCAATTTAAAAATAATCACTAGTTTTTACATAAATTTTTACTAATTCGACTCATTTTTGAAACACCCGATATAACTGTTTTGAAGTAATAATCAATAAAAACTATAGTAATATAACAAACAAAAAACAAATTGAACTTTATTTAAACAGAATTAAAATGCCTAAATAGTTATTTACAGAACTTTTTCTAATATGAGTATTTTCATAGCATTCATGATTATTATAATCAATTTAATGTTCTCTTATTCTCCTATTAAATTGAGTTCTTTTTTCTAAACAAATAAAATATTGGTTAAAAATATAACATAAAAAATATAGGCAAAGATAAAATTAAAATTAAAATTCCTATTAAATTGAAGGAATGAAAGTTAAATTGTTCAATAAATACAATTAAAAGAAGTAGATTTCGATATAAATCAAGTTTTTTGATGTTGAAAATTTAAAATCTATTCTTCATTTAGAGAATTCAATTCAATTTTAATATCAAAGATTGATATGAATGAAAGTAAAAAAATTCTGTGTTTCAAAATGACAATTAATTTAAAAGTATACTTAAACAAAGCAAATGGTTTTCTTCTGTGACTTTTGTATTCATAGAAACGAAATCAAACAATTTTCAATGTTTAATCACAAATCAGTCATTATTTGAATGAAAAATTAAAAACTATATTATCTGCACTCGAGTTTTATTCTCTCTTCAGAATGGATTTAATCTTCAGAAATTCTAAACAAAAATACTCAATTGAGTCACTTTTTTTTATGGTATTGTCGTATATTTGGTTTAACTTTTGGCGGACTTTTGATAACAGATAACGGAAAATGCATTCGAAATAAAAAGTTGAAAATTTTTGGAAATGTATTAACTATTTTAGTAATTATTAGTTTTATCACATCAGTAGTTATAAGTAATCAGATTTATAATGCTTCTATCGAAAAATCAGGATTTAAATTAGTTTATAAAATGCAGAAAATGTGGATTTATATCAACATATTATTAACACATAATATATACAATTATTAACTTAATTTAATATCAGTTTAAAGGTTACGAATTATTCGTTATATGGATGTCATATAGAATCAAAAAATTGAAAAATAGAGTCATTTTTATTATAATTCTTTCGATGAACTTTTTTTCATTAATAATATTTTTAGCGGCTTCGATATATGCGAGTCGAGGAAAAGAGAAACTGATCAATACACTCATGAGTCTATGCAGTTCTCTTCTATACATTATGGCTCAGACGACTATCCATTTGATCACTTGGGGTTCGTATAGACCAGTTTTGCCCAAGAGGTGGCTCGCGTGCCATTTATTATCCAATTTTCGAAATCTCTCATATCTAAATTTTAATTTCTCTCAATTATTCTAAAATATTCATTCAAACGCTCTAATTAAAATTATTCGTTATTTGATAAAACTTTAATATTGAAACTTCACCAAAACTATTAAGAGAACGACTAAATATTCAGATTGATAGTTCACTAATCGTTATTTCAAAAGATGAAACGAAATTCGAACTAGAATATATTTACATGGTTAAATTATAATATGCGCCTTTTGAATTGAAATGATAATGTCATGTTTAATTGATGAGAAATTACACAAAAACTATACTGATATACTGATATTTCAATAAAAAAAATTCTAAACTCAATCATAATCTCGCAAAAAGTGTGTATCCACATAATATTTGTATTTTATTTTTTAGCGTGCAATTTTCGTCAAAGTATGAATTGCCGCAATTTAGAATTTTGCTATATGAAATGGCTCGCTGCTTGAAATCTCTTGGATATTACTGGTTCAGATGATAAAACTCTTAAAGTAATTTATAAATATTTTTCTTACAAATAGCTATTTCTCTATCTATTTCCGAATATTTGGAAAATTTAACAGAAAAATTACTTATCAGCTAAACTAATCCACAGAATCAGAGCATAACTTCAATTAAGAAATCATTTATCAAAACCAGAAAAATTATCTTAAAATTGGATAAATCACTATATTTAAGCAATTTTTTAGATTCAATTTCAACCATATCGGCTATTATGTTACAAATATATATATCTTAGTTATTGGAAAAGAAGATCAAGCGATCAGTTCATTGTCAACAAGTATGATATTCACAACAACTCATTTTGTTATGAAACTATCTATCGATTGCTTTATTCACGGATTAGTATATGAAAGAACAGAGAAATTTTTCATAAGTTTTGATGAAATCGAAGTTTCGAACGATTTTATGACAGAGAATACTTTCAGGGAATTTATGTCTTTTAAAACACAATGTTATGGTTCGAAACTGGGTTTCACAATAGCTGGTGTCATACCTTTCAAAATTACTACTTTATTATCCGTATGTTTAGGAATAAGTTAGTACTTTATTTTTAAGATTAATTGTCTTTTACTTGAATAGATATTTTGTTTTATTCTCAACTATACTGCAATTTTGGTACAAAACGGGAAGATTTAATTCAAACATAAACCGATTCAACCTAGGGTTGCCACCTCTCAAGATTTATGTCCAATTCTTTTGACTTAAGATCGGTTGTTCATCTTGAATGAGAAATCTCAAGATTTCAAATGAAAAATCCGATAAAATATTTTGGGGCTCGAGTGAAATATTGACAACATGATTTTCTATTTTGAAAGCAGATTAAGAGAAAACTGTATTCAACTAGTTTTAATGTCAAATCACTTGAGTAATTATTTTATTTGAAACATTTAAAACAGGTGCGTCTTAGGGCTTTATTTATAAGTTAGTATTAGTTATCTTGTCTTTTATTTTATAACAATTTTTTCATTCAACAACAAAAATATCTGACAAAAGAAAAATATCAACAAATTCTCAAATTAAAAATAAGGAAAAAGTTTATAAATGTTCATTTCAAGACAATTGGTTTGAAATCAATAAATTCAAAAAATAGTTATCTAAAGTGAATGAATTTGATGCTAAAGGTTAAGTGCCTATTGTGTAATATTTCATTCACTGTAGAACATGAAGGCGTCAATAATGTGAATAATTTGTTGAAGATGGTTGAAAAAGTTTTCTCAATTCCAATTGCAAATATATTTTCAAATTAATGGATCCTATTTATTTAACTACTTTACTTAAATAATTTTTTTAATACAATTAAATACCTCCATTTCTTTATCATTATCAAATTATTCACAATAAATTTTTCAGAAAATATAGAAGGGTCCCCCCTTTGATAATTTTTCTCAAGATTGACTTCAAAAATAAGTTGGCAACCCTAATTCAACCACTTGCAATCGAAAGCAACCATTAATATTGATGTGAAATCTCTTCAATGATGATAATATATTTTCAATTAGATTTTATTATTAACATTTCATTCTCTTAATATTTTCGTGTGAAAAGCTATTTAATTAGAGTGCTCTTTCTAACATGAAGATTTTAGTTTTAATGAAAACACAAATACAGAGTGACAATAAATCAGGGTCTCAAAAGTGAAAATTTATTACAAAAAAACTACTCGATATTTTTACATGAATTTTTTGGAAATAAAAGAGGAATAGTGGCAGATTAAATAAAGATTACATCTGAAATTGTGCTATATTTACAAGTTAGTTATATTCGAGTTTAAGGTCAAGGTTTTGTTTATGTTAAAAAACTATTTAGCTGAACTTACCTTCTTGCTCAAATATGCTATTATTCTCTTCTTTCCGTCCAATAATTTGAAGTATTTTTTCAACTTATTTTCTTTAAACAATATTTCACGATTCATTCATATAATAAAGTTAGTGCTAGAACTGATGCTATAGAGAATTTTTTTCTCTCCTGATCGAGTCAGCTTTCCCTTTCATTGGAACGGGATTATTTCTGGTTTATAATGTAATTCATAGCAAATTTCAAGGAAATGAGCTGTCCTCTAAATTATATTTAACAAATAACTCATTTAAATTCATGGCTATAAATATTATGTCTCAGACTTACTTCAACTACAAATGACCTGTGAGTAAATAGTAAGATATCAGTTATCACATAACTTTTGTTGATATTGTTTTATCCAATCATTCGATCAAAATTATGATCAATTATGTGTTAAAAAACAAAGACATGCATCACGTACGTTGAGATTTTAATTTTAACTGAAGATTTGATTTTTGTATCTTAAAAATACTTAAATCTATTCAATCAATTTTGAGATTTTGAGATCAAACTTTACTCCAAATATTTTATTGAATAATTATATAAAAATAATAGCGATTATTCACTATAATTTTTCATTGATGAGGATTAACGCGTTGATTAAGATTTCATGATTTGAATTATTAATTAAGAGCTAAAATTTCTCAGTTCATTATGGAAATAAATTTCGAATGTAAGTACTCTCATTTAGTTCAACAATTGTTCAATGAAGGAGGCTCTCATTATTCATCAGTCATCATTTTCACCAATAAACGTGGTATTCGGCAGTAACCACGAGACCTTTAAACTCAATTTGTAAAAATAAACACTACAACGATTAGTTGAACTATATGGTTAAAACAATGACACTTCACGCGCACACAATTGTTCAATTAAATTTGAAGCTTAAAAAATTAATTATAACAAATTGATGAAATAGAATAAATTCTATATACTCGCTGCTTCAGGAATTCCATAGAAAGCTCAATTCAATAGTATCCTATTAATGGGTCAAAGATTTAAGTTTTAGATACCATTTTTATCCATAAAATTCAAAAAATGTTATGAGAATTGTAGGATTTATCAAAATTAATATCAAAATAATCAATTCGCAGAAAATTTATAAATTATCTTTGATAAGATCATTCAAATCTAACAATCGCAAGCATATTAACCAATATTGATTTCGAAAATTAATCTTAAGAAAATTAGTTACAATTAGTTACAAGAAGAAATTTCTCAAAGAATTATTTGATACATTAGTTTTTTGTCCACATGTTTTGACGCATAGTCATCACATGTTATCCTTCTATTTTCATCGCTTAGTTTTAATTATCAGTTGTTGCATTTCATTATAGCTTATATTATTTAAATTTTTTTTTCAATTATGCGATTCATGCAACTTATCTGATAGCAATATCATCAATTATATCGCAACTTTTATTTTCGACCTTGAATCCGCTTTTTTAATTGAAGTATCATGAAACTCGTTTTGGATTTTTTTAGCATCATTATTGATAAGTTCTTGAAATGTAGTATTATTTTGCAAAATTTGAGCAGAAAGTGAGTCATAAAATTAAGTTTCTCATTAATGTTGAAACTTTAGGGAAGAGACAAAATTGAAAGCAATATTTATTAGCTAAGTAACAATTATTTTATAATTTTTACTCTAATTCTTTCATTTATTGATAAATCGAATTTTTAGTCTAGAATTAAAAATATCATTTCAACTGTAGGGTTTAGTTCTTGATCTGATAAGATTTATTATTTTTGTTTCATCTATCTTTCATCAATTCAGTGGTATTTTTTAGTGTAAGTAAATCATTAGAATAATAGTTAACGTACGTATACATAAATTATTCAAATGATTTCAATTGATTTTATTTATTTTGAATGGTATTCAATTGAATTTTTCAACAAGTTTGAATAAACAATTCCCCGTTCTTTTATTAAGACACTTGAACAAAACTTAAAAAAAAATTCCCAAAAATGTAACTTGTCCGAAAAAAATATATTAATCGCTTCTGGTGTCATTTAATTAACAATTTCTATATTTTTTCATTGTTCACTTTGTTTTTAGAGCGATAAGAATTATTTTATTGAACATGGATAACAGTATGATTAAATCATCAAATTCGAAAAATTCCTTTCCCTCTTAAATAATTGAACAATTAGAGCTTCTATTACCAACCATCACAAATATTCATTTCAATTACGCAATCTAAATGAAATAACATTAATTATATATTTTTCAAACTATAGTAAAATTGACTGTGAGACGCATATGGATAATAAGCAGACCAAGGCGAAAGCATGGCAACCTATTTTAGACTTAGAACCTTTAGAACGAAAACTATGTTGTCCAGATAAAAATTTAGAAAGCACAGTGGAATGGTATAAGATAAATGAATCAACCCAGGACAGGCATGTTTGTTAATTGCTTGATTTCTCCTAGTGAAAAAACGTTTGGAACAGTCCTTCTAAATTATCTGGTGACTTACAATCGATTCGGTGGAATTGGCTTAGCTATTTTTATTCAGACAACTATTTTATTAGTAGTTGCATCCACTATGTTAATACTCATATATTGCGCTGATTTGAATAATGTTTATACATTTCATAGCGTATTAGAATCAATGTGTGGTAAACCAATCGGAGAATTAGCAGCACTTTGTTATATGATTGCGTGTTTTGGAATATGTATTTCTATTCTTGTTGTAATGGGAGATGAAACTGACATAACTCTAGCCACTTTGTTTGGGACACAATTTATCCATAAATGGTATTCGAACAGAACATTTACGATAATCCTTACTTCATTACTAGTAATTTTCCCTGTATGTTACTTCAAAAATATTTATTTTCTTAGTTATTCATTTTAACATAACAAATTGACAAAGATTTTGAAAGTTATTACATTCACGAAATATGGGATAAAATTTTAAACTACATTTGCAATAAAAATCAATAAATCAGACTTTAAACAACATACACTGAATTTTTCTATAAAAATGATTATTTTTGATTATTCAGTCTGATGACTTATTTTTGTATTGGATTAATAGAATTGACAGAAACCTCGCTGCGGGAAAAAAATGAAAAACTCAAAGAATAAATTCTTTTTCAACTCTTAGAATCTTAATTATACACAATGCTGAAATGCTTTTATTCTAATCACTAAAATTTCGAAGCAATGTTATTCTTTGATTTTGGTAAAAATTATATGATTCTAATTTTTTTTTTGCTTTTAAAGTTATTTCAATTATTTTTTGCAATGCAAACATTAAACAAGGATAGCATCTTTCAAATGTTTATGAAATAAATGATCAACCATTGTAATAAGTGTGTAATTGATGTAATTGAAGGAAACAAACATGATATAAAATGAGCGCAGGTTATTTTTGAGAAATGAAATTTCTTGAGTCTGGATCGAAATTTAAACTCGATACTCGAGTTTCGGCCGAGTCTCGACTATTTATAAAAATTAGATTTATTCAAAAAACCAATGATGTTTTGATGTATGAATTGCCGATTAAATCTATCGTTTATTCTTCTATTTCATTCTTATAGTATTAATTCTAGATTAAGTGTAATTTTCTGCTCAAAAATTAGCCTAAATTCCTAATTTATTATCATTTTCAAATAATTTCGCCAATCATTCAAGATTTTATGTGATATGGTGGAAAATTTAGATCCCTTGATCTTATTTTTTTCGAAGAATTGTTGCAACTATGTTTATTCATCGTAGATCAGTAATAAATACAACTATATAAAGTTCACGTCCAGTTTTTGCACTTGACTTCTCAATACTATTCTAAATTCAAATAATTATCTGAATTAAAAACTAAATCGCAGTTTTAGAAATGGTATGCAATGACTGAATTTTTGCAGAATATGTAAAAATCATCTAAAAAATAGTCCAATAATGTAAATACGATAGAAGTAAAGTCAGAATAATAAAAATTATCAGATTAAAGTTAAGTTTTACCTAAAAATCTCTGAAATACTTTAATTTTTTCCGAATTTTGAATTCGAGACTCGATCGAGTCTCGAAAATATTTCGATCAAGACTCGAGAAGAAAATTTTCAATCGAGACACGAGAACTGATACCCTGCACTATATAAAATGTAATAATGATCAATAAATAGAAAATGTTACAAAAATTTATGTTCTTTAGAAAACAATGCTTGTTCTTACAATACTAGATATATTTATAAATTTTAGAGTTTTTATGATTGAAATCACATTTTTGGTCTATTGATGCAAAAAATGAGTTTGTATGAGATATTTTTCGTCATTTTAAAAACCTGTAACATGAATGAAACAGAAAATGTTTCTTATTATAACATAATTTGTTTTCAAGTTGCAAAGCATACAAAGAAAAATGGTTTTAAAATTGATTCAAATGATACATTGAAGTGAAGAGTAAAACTAAACAAGACTTAAAGATTTGACGCAAATCTATTATAACTCGAATTGTAATTTGAATTAAAACTTTGTGCTTTTATTCGGATTAAAAATTAAAAACTCATATAAATGGAAGCTTCGAAATCTTCTCTCAAATTGCATCAGCCTATTTGTTGATTTCTCTTTATTTATTATCATAAAGAAACATTTTGACCCTTATTTGACATCTTCCCTTTATTTATAATAGGATAAGTTTCGTGATGATTATTTTCTCATTATTATCATAGAGAAATTTTTTTCACCATTATGAGATATCTTCTCTTTATTTACAATAGGATGTAGCTAGGTTATAATTTCCTACACTATTAAAGACTCTTTATATTTTACCTTGAATTCCCATTTCTCATTACTATTAAAAGCTTTTATTGATAAAAGAATTTTCTTCGCGAATTAATTAAAATATTAAAAAAGTCAAACATGAAAAATCATGTTCTATCTTTTGATTACACCATTTATTCTAATGTTTTTTTTTTAAGTTTTTTGAATTTCTAAGTTAAGAATATTTTACTATTTGAATATTCAAGCTCAACATTTCCATTTTGAAGCAAGTAAACTCTGAAAATTGAGGAAATGAGATTTTTTTTCGGATTTCAAATTCAAAGAAATTTATAGCCGGGGTTCGAGCATATTTAAGAAAGTTCATTTGAATGACAATTCGGCTTGTATTAAATCTTCACAATATGAGCTCATATTATTTGTAATTCTTTTTCAAAAAAATAAGTAGATTCAACATTGTAATTTTAAATTTCAAATTATAATGATTATACCCATTTTGTGATATAATCTAAATTTATCCTAAAATTTTGATATTCGAACAAGATGAGTTCTATACAGATGAATGCCAAGATGATTGTTTCAATTATAGAAACCAAAAATGTATTAAAATAATCTATTATGAAGTAAATTATATGAGAGCTGTAGAAGAGTGCAATTAACTTAATTCTACATTGATAAAAATAAAATCACGAGAAGAAAACTTTTACATAACATCAATATTATATAGAATCGACAGTAAAGTGGAGGGACTTTTCATTGGTTCGAAGAGAAATAAAATTGAAGAATTCAAATGGCTAGACAATACAGAAATGAGTTTTGAGAATTGGGCTCCGAGAGAACCGAGTTTCGCTGTAAAAGTTCATGATGGTATAGACTATACTGAAAATTGTGTGCAAATATTTTCTGCAGAAATAAATGCCGGCAAATGGAATGATTTTAAGTGTAGTTTAAACAGATATGCTAATTGTCAAAAGTTAATCAATGTCAAAAAGCCTGATTTTCAGTTCGAAAATTGCGAAAATTCCCAATATGTTTGGTATAGAGACTCTTGTTATAAAATTTATGATATAGAATCAGCAATGAGTTGGAATCGAGCAAATGATCAATGTATTTATGATCATGAGAATGGTAGTTTATTGTGGATTGAAGATGATTTTGAGCACTCATTAATTAATTTGTGGACTCAACAGTGCTTGAAATCTAAGGAATTTTGGATCGGGATGCATTCGAATAAAGATAATTCAGAAGTAAGTTTTTACAGAGGCAAAAACAAATTCAGAAAGTCTCTCTTAGAAGGTGTGTTTTTTTTGAGCGGTGCTCCGATGTTTTGATAGGTTGTAAAACAGATAAAAGCATTCAATAAAAAAAGCCGTTGTGAATATTGTAAAGTTCAGAAATTATTGGTTAAAGTTGATAGATTATATCACTCGACTGAAAAACTGAACGCCGACTCTTTATTTAGGAATAATTTTAATTATGAATTCTCTTAAATGAAACAAATAATCATTTAAAGTAATTTTCTAGCGATGAAACATCATGGATTGTATCAGAAAATCGATTTTCCCCAAAGATATCAAATTATAATTTTTTCCCAGCGGGTCAGGTAGGGGTACAGATTTTTCGACCTCAATTGTTGGATGGAGTATGATATTTTTATTTTTTCAGGGGGGTTTCAAGTACCCATTCCTTACACCCTCTATAGCTAGCTTTTTTTTGTTTGAATAAATTGTCACATACTGGTATGTATTTTTCATAATTATTCAGTTTCCATACGAATGGATTAGTTGATGGCCAGTTCATTATCCTTCATATTTTTCAAAAGATTCTGATATCGCTCATGATTCAGAACATGATTGCGTTAAACAGGAGAGAGATTCAGGATCGTGGAAAAATAATCTTTCTCGTGAAGATAAACGAGCATTTATTTGTAAAATTAATAACCAATCAATTCCTGGAGATTAATCATATACTAAATGGGTTTGTCCTCAATTTGCGAATAAAATCATCGGAAATTCTAGAAATAATTGGCTTAATTTATATAAGAGATCTAAATATTGTTATTCGTTCAGTAATCGGCTATTAGATTGGTAAGTACGAGTATATTTTAACATTCATTTCAGCAATTCAACTGATTTCGAGAATAAGTTCTCAAGCAGTTATTATTTTATTTTTTGTTTTAAAGTTCTATTACATTTTATAAATATTTCAATTTCAAACTCCTATTTTGAATTCAAAAACTAGGGTAAAGTGTAAAACGGCAACTCGGAAACTCGACAACTAGGCAATTTTGTGTAAAACAGCAACTTGGCGACTCGGCAACTTTGCATTTCGGCAACTCTGTGTAAAACGGTAACTCAGCAACTTTAAATTTTAGCAACTCTGTGTGAAATATCAACGGTCATTTAATGTTATGTTAGGTAATGTCTGGTTGGGTTAGGTTATGTTTAAATAAATTAGGTTGGATTTATTTTTGACAAAATTTTCCTTTAATAATACATTGAATATATTAATACTTGTAATTGTAAGTATATGAATTTTTTGGCCATTTCGGCTAGTTTTGTAAGTTCAGATGAAAAGGCCCAAAACAAAATTAGTCCCCGAAACATTTGTCAATATTTTGGCAGTGAACTACATTTGAGCTTAATTTTCACCAGTTATTGTGCGCGGGATTTACACAAAGGTAGCCGAAATACAAAGTTGCCGAGCTGCCGTTTTATATAGAGTTGCCGAAATATAAAAATGCCGAGTTGCCAAGTTGCCAATTCGCCATTTTACACAAAGTTGCCACGTTGCCGTTTTACACTTTACCAAAAACTAGATTTTTTATATTAATTTTCAGATATTTGTTTCCTAAAAATTTGAGATAAATCAAAAACTCAGATTATTCTTTGGTTTTTATGTCAATTAAGCCTAATTTATTTTCAAGTGTGAATTCATACATAAAAGTATCTGCTTACAGAGGCTTTACAATAATCCCACAGCTGTTCTTATTTTTTATTCGGATAAAATAATTTTTTAAATTTAGACAAATAGAATACTAGTTTTCTAAACAATTTCTGTATTGTTAAATTAAGTTTATTTTAAAATTATTTTTCTCATAGGACGTCTGCATCTCAACATTGTGACTCTTTAAAAAGAACATTGGTATTAATTCATTCTAAAGA
>JAQFXV010001880.1:0-11935 GCA_034694065.1 Camisia spinifer | reverse complement strand
AATTATTTGATTTGGTCTTAAAGTTATTGAGGTTTAAAGATAAGACATCATGTTTTTTATAGACTCGAACTTATTAATGATTCTCCATTGTTACACAATATGAGCTAAAAAGAATTAAGAGGAAACGTGAAATAATGTCATTAATTAAGGATAAATTCCTTAAATTAAATCATTTCATTTATATCAAAAATCAAAGTTTTATAAAGTAATTTTGATAATTTTCAATATTTATTTTAAAAATAGTGAAATTCAAATTACGTTTATTATTGGTATTTCTAAAAACTTTATAATTAAGCACTCAATAAATATAGAATAATCAAAATCATTGCTTATGATTCTAATAGATTTCATAACTATAGAGGTATTTTATGTGAAGAAATTTTCACCAAAAGAACTTAATTGAGATAAATGAGACTTCAAACGTCTTTATAGAACAACATTATGAACTGTTTTGCATTACTCGATAAGTGCAATGTTTTAATTAACATATCGTCGGCGGAGAACATGTATAATGTTCTAAATCGAAATTTTTGGAAAACGAGTTAGAGATGGATTGATATACTCTATCGTATGCAGAACATTATGCATCGACCAAATTTTCAATTTTATTTATCTCACATCCACCAAAATTATAGACTTTTATTGTGTTCTTTGGGTTTGAGATTAACTCATTTTTCTCGGAAAGTGAGTTTTTTTATTTAGAGCACTATTGAACTCAGCCGACAATATATTAAAATCAATACTATGTTAAAATTCCACTTAAATTAAAATTTAATCCAAATATATTATTGGAAGTAAATATTGTCTGCATTTCTTTCGAACTTCCGAACCTCTATAACTCCTTAATTAAATGTTTATATGCTTTAACTTATTTGAACGCCACTGCGGCTATTAATTAAACATAAAACATAAATTAAAATTAGAGTCAGTATAATTATATTATTATTTAAATTAATAGAAACAATCAGTATTTTTTCCAGAAACAAATTCGATGAAATTTTAATAACTTGTATATGATATTTAGGTTTTTTCGACTTTCAGCGCGGGTTATAATTGGGCACCTTTTATAATCATAGAACCAAATGAAAATCTTTGGGATAAAGCGCGCGAATGCATTTTCTATTGTATAATGAATTTAAAAAATGCAGTGAAACCTCAAATTCCATGTTTTGTAACTCTTAGTTATATAATTGAATATTGTTCTCAAATAGAATCGAATTTTCTGTTCAGGATATTGATATAGACATTAGAAATCATGTGAAGGCCAGTGATTGCTATAATTATAACATAACTGAATCCAAAACTGGCCATAACATAAACCACACTTTTCTAATTTTTCTATAGCTTTCCTTATTGTTTATAGATTTTGAAGCAACCAAACTAATTATCCAACTAAATAGTTATTCACTCATTTTTATATGATTAACTTAGAACTCATATTTGATTCCAAATCAAATTAAATGATTAAAAGGAGTGAAAAGCCTCGAAATCCTGGTAAAAGTCTACAGAATTAAATTGCAAAATTGATTTAAAAACGAGCTTAATATATTCAACTAGACTCGGCTTTGCTACGCGAGCAATAATAAAGCTCGTTAAAAAATTTTCCATAGCATTATGCACAAAACTTTGAACTTCGGTAACTTAGCCTCTGGCCATTTTTCGGGAAAATTTTTTGCGCCCCCTTCCGGTTCAGGTCACACGGGTTCTAATGACACCGGTCTCATGTCTCTATCATATCCAGGGACCGAGTCTATAAGGGGTCACACAAACAAACAAACATACTTTTGAATAATGAACTATTTTATCAATTAATTTTTAACAGAGAATTTTCATGAATACTGTATGAAAATAGATTAATGCGGACTAACTTTACAAATTATTATTGCTTAAAATCCAGAATTTGCGAAATCGCTAACTGGACAGAAAATAGCTTTCAAAAGCTTTGAATGCAGCGAAATTAAATATCGATTGAAAATTCAATATTTTAATGATAAGTTGGATAAGTCGACATATTAAATAATTTAAAAAAATATTTGACCTGAGGCGAAAGCGCTCCACGCGCTTAACCAAACCTAACCTAACTTGACCTAAAAATGAATTTGAAGTTTTAAAATTTGTGAATCAAAGTTTAGTAGTGTATGAATTAATAGAATAACATAATATTTCATTGATAGCAATTAAGAGTAAAGTATGAAAACGAATAAAAACGATAGGAAACGACGACATTAACTCATATCTAACTTTTTCGCAAATCAAACGTTTTAGTATTGAAGTGCTATTAACTCAAAAAAGTATGTCATCACTCATCAAATTATAATCTTATCTCTATTTAAAAAAGAACTAATATTTCTCAGATATCACTATTAATAGCATGGGAACAACTTTACTATTAATAGATAACATTGATTCAAATATTCATTAAATAGTTTGTTATTTCACTTCAAGTGAACATCAATTTCAATGGAATATAAAAAATATTCAATTTGTTTGAATGCATTAATTCTTTAATAAATCAATTATAAGCAAAATCTATTGAATAAACAATTAGTTTGAATGAAATGAAAGCTTCTTTTATTACTAATAAAACATTGTATCAATGTCTATAAAAAAATCTTTTAGTTCTAATGCTGGTATAAGTTTACGAAACTTTTATGTCGATGAATGTATCGAAAAACAAACATTTAACAAATGAAAGGGATGTAAATATATATGTCATGAAAAGTAATATTTACGAAATTTGTGTATTAAATGTGAACTGAAGTGAAGACTTAGGCATCATACTTAACTACGTTACGCCAAGTAGGGGGTGGAGTGAAGGTCAGGAACTTTGTCTAAGTTAGGCGGTAAGCCATATGTAAAAGTGCGTAACATGGGGTGGGAGGGGGTCAAGAATATGCTATTTTTGCGTAACTTAGTTAAAGTATGATTCCTTGTTTACAAGATATTATAGTGTAATAGTTATGTTGTTCAAAAAGAGGCGAATCAGTGAATCACGCAATAGATGAGTGAAAATATACAGTAAATTAAGTTAATAGTAAATGCAATGCAATATTGATATATAGCTAATGTATTAATGTTTGTGACACGATGTCTAACATTAAAGTTAAAGTTAATATCTATTTAGAAATAATATTTTGTCATTTAAACTTGAAATTATTAATAATAATAATCTAATTAAGTTGAATAAAAAGTAAAACAATAATTATGGCCTCAATATATCGGTGTAATAGAAATGTAAAGACTGGAAGATCACAAAGAAGTATAACATAATCATAATTATTATCAACTATTTATTAAGTCTGCTATTTTTTAATTCTTATCTTTATTCATATTTCTATTTTTTACTACTAATAAATAATATTTTAATAACTTATTTAACATTCATTATTATTATCAAAATTTTTCTCATTTGAAATGTTTATTAATTTTTTTCTGGAAGAGCGTTATGACAGCGAAGACGAAAATATTACTCTCGATTGGAATAAACGTTAGTATTGGATATCATTTGCTTTCATCTCTTTATTCTACTTCGTATTCATTTTTATTAACCATTTGATTGTTTTCTATTTTATGTATTGATTAATGTTTAGCATTGAGTGAGAATTTACAAGAAATTTTATATCACATAACACGTAAAGATGGTGTTAATAAAGGTCAGCGTTTGGCTTATCTCAACTGTTTCACTAAATTCTGTTCTAAAGTCGATAGAATATCAGCTGATAATTGCGGGCTTACTATCGATGAAATATTTTGCTGGTATTTATTATCACTTTATTTTATTTATTTCTATAAACTTTTATATACTCTTCATTTCAATGTTTCAAAGTTTAAGATTAAATAAGTTTTCAAATTGAAAGTTAATAATTGTTTTAATGTTAAACCAATGAATGATAGCATACGAGTGACACTATTTCATGAAGCGGGAGAAGTAAGAGCTGCAGGTCTTCGAGCGATGAGATATCTATTACGAGATGAAGAAACTGTGGAATCTCTGTGTCGAGTGAACTTACCATTACTTATATGTAGATCTATCGATATTGTATTAGACAATAGATTAGAGAGAATTCAAGCCTTACGTCTAGTCCGTCAACTTTTATCAATTAATCCTAAAAGATTTCCGTCAGCCATAACTCATTGTCTCGTGTCTATAGCTAAAGATGGTGTACAAGAGAGAGATATGTTAGTGCGCGCGTGTTGGGCAACAATAACCGAATTGACTGTTATGAACCCTACGGCCAGTGCAACAGCCGGTGGGTTGAGTGCTATCATCAAAAGTGTCCTCCAATCCAATCAAACTCATAATATAAGTGAAGCACTAATTAGTTCTGTACTATTTCTGCTCAATTCGCCTAAAACTAGACATTTTATACGTTCTGATCTTGATTTACAACATTTTGTGGCGCCGTTTACTGATGTGCACGGATTTGGCGGTGAATTTTGTGATAGTCAAGAACAGAGAGTCTTAAGATATATTGCCAGCAAAAATGCCATTTTGTCGATATTGCGTTCATGGCCTGGAATTATATTTATGTGTAGAGTAAATAATAATAGTAATAATAATAGCAGTAATGGAAACATTCCTAATGGTATTGAATCGCTTATAAATATGTTATATTTGCCGTACACTGAAATTCAAAGATATATTATGGAAGTTATATTTGAATTGTTTAATCTGACAATTCCTGAATGGACTCATGATTTTGAAGTAGCGCTCATATCATCTGATCCGTCATCAATGCAGAACTCCTGGAATCTTTACGATGGATTCGTTGCCTCAGAAGGAAAGGATATTTTGCCGTTTATAACAAAACATCGAATGAATCTATTGAGCAATTATTCAGCTCTACTTTTGCACTCTTTCATCAACTATGGCCTCATCGAAGCTCTTGTGGCTGTTATTCTGAATTCAAGCGACAGCTGTTGTTCAGTGACCGCTACTATACTTTTAGGAGAACTTTTACATTTATCGAGTTGTTTATTACCAACTGATTACGCCCATAGGTGTCAAAGTTTGCCCACATTAATGACCGCATCCACGAGTTCATCGCCAGTGAAACGCAATTTAGCGAATGCAACCGTTTCTAATCTTAATCGTATTCATCAACTCAAAAAGAGGGGACCCATTCCTTGCAGCCTATATTTGGACCAATTGTTACAGTTTTGTCAGCCATTGAGCTCACAAAACAATCTGATTAATAGAATGACAAGAACTAAGTTGAGAAAGAATGCGGACGAAGCTGTCATTCAGTCAATTAAAAATAGTCAAGTATTGAGACGAGACTATGATAACTGGGACTGGGATTTAATTAATGCTATTGTGAAATGTCCGGGAGAGGCCTTGAGAAAGATCGATGACACCAATCATCACAAGGCATTCGTTAGAAAACTGCTTAATTTTTATAAGCCTTCCAATAAACAGTTTTCATATGTTAACAATACTGAAGAGAAATCAAGAATTATGTGTATTGTTGGCCAACATTTTCTAGACTTTCTTATCGAAGCCGAAGAAAGTAAAACACATGAATATGTAGAAGAATTTTTCTTTGATTTAGACAATTGTTTTTCACAAATAGCAGTCGAAATTCCGCCACAAAACGCAATTCTAAGTCCCGGTCGACTACTTAGCACTTTAAGCCATTCATACTTTCTGTTTATCGGAAGGCTTACGAACTCGAATAAAGGAAAGAAATGGCTCGAAAAGACGGGTATTTACCAATATTTTCTCGATTTAATAAGTCTTTCGTCACATGATGTCTATATGAAAATAATAGTTTCGAGTCTTGATTATTCAAATGAAATCAACAATTTTTCGAGAACTTTATTGACAAAAGTATTGACGTGTGTATCAGAATCAGCAAAACTTTATGCAACAAACTTTTTACGTGTTTTGCTTCGCGCCCGTGTCTCGGATTTCAGCAAATGGGCGATTGAACTGCTAGTTCTTCAGCTTTACGATAAGAGCAGTGCTGTCTCATTAGCAGCTATTGATATATTAGACGAGGCGTGCGATTCAGTTGAAAATCTTGAAGCTTTGATTTCATTGCGTCCCTCATTATTACATATCGGAGACAATGGATTATTACTATTAATTAGATATCTATCACTTCAGAGTGGATTCAAATTTCTTCAAAACGCTAACTTTATTGATTACGAACTGAGTCGTTGGCAAAAAAGTTTTAATTTGAAATATGTTAAAATTGTTGAAGACTTACTAAATGAAAGTTTTACTTCTCATCAGCGCAATGAAGACGGAACTTATGGTCGTAGAAGTGATAAGAAGAGTGCATTACCAAAGAATACATTCATTCCGCCTCATCTTTATGGACAATTAGCACAAACTACTGATGGATATAAATTAATTCTGAAAGAAGACTGTTTAACACCTTTTTATCAAGTGATTCGTTCGCCTGATTTGAATACTACTTTAGGTATAATTAAGTTAAAGGCCGCGCTTTGGGCTATCGGTCACGTCGGGGCCACTCATTTGGGGATTCAATTGATTATTGAAACAGAAATGATTCCATTAATCACTCAAATGGCTTCTCAGTCTCCGATACTGTCAATCAGAGGAACGTGTTTTTATGTATTGGGTTTGTTGGCCACTACTGTGGAAGGTGCAGAAGTATTGAAAGAATTAGGGTGGGAATCAATACGACACTCACATCATGAAAAGTTTTGTTTAATGGAAGAGTTAAAAAGTGATAGTCTTTTAAATTTTTTTGACCAAAAAAGAACTCACACCTGGTCTATGAGTAGTGCTTCGAATAAGTTTTATGACATGTTTGATGTGCTTTCGGGCAGAGATTATGAAAGTAGTCCTAATGAACTGTTCGCAAATCTTGATTATCATGAGTCAGAAGAACCGACTCATAGTGGAAGTATGCCATCACTCACTACTGATTCAAATAAAGTTAAAACTAAAAAAATATCATTGCCATCAGCTTCAAGTCCAAGAATTAAAGTTTTGCCGCGAGTGTCAAGTCTTTCACCACATCATTACAGAACAATAATTGATTCGCGTCCGCGATCTTCTTCTGATTGTCCAAATATTCCAAAGTCTAGTGACCAAAAAGATAGAACTAATGTTGATGCAGATGAAAGTGATTCTGGTAGTGGTATATGGATTGTGCAGAGGAGTAAGGAATCTGATATTCAATCAGCCGTTTCCTCAACAGATATCGACACCACAAATGTTAAGCCTGAAAGACATGACAGCGGACTGATCGCAGACGCTTTGTTCGCACAATCAGTTCCTGTAATACTGACAACACCTAAAACATCGACTCTAACAGTACAACAAACGCCAAAACGAAAGATATCGGAACCTTTCGGAGCATTTTATGGCAGCTTTCCTAGAGATGAAAGAAGTGATAGTAATGAAAGTTCTCACAATAGTTCGGGTAAAAGTCGTTCCGGAAGTTTTGCTGACTCGACAAGTGGTGTGAGTGCAGGTTCTTGTGATTCTGCCTCACAAATGGTTAACACATCAATACGTATGCGCAATAATCTGAGCCCAATTGCAAGCCTGTCATCAATAAGTAATTCAACTCAAAGCAGTGCAATTAAGTCTCCATTAAATAGTAGTTCTGGTGTGAGTACTTTACCACGAATTGGCTCTAAAAGCTTTCTCATCCATCAATCGAGTCAAGACGTGATTAACGTCAGCGAATCGATTCCAAGTGCTGTTGACGCTCACGGATACGCAACACTCAGAGCAATACAAAAGCGTAGAGTTCAGTCTTTGTCTGGCGTTGTATTTCCCGATCGCAGATCTTCTGAAGAAAATGAAGACAGTATTCATGAAAATCATACGCAATTCATTAAGAATTCGAGTCGTCAAAATTCAATTATGAGTGATGATGAAAAAACTAATTCTCCAGAATATGAAGAAAACAAGTTTATGGGTCTCTCTTTGCCTATTAATTTAGTGCTTTTATTTCAAGTTGAAGTATGTTTTATAAGATTATCATTCATTTTATTTCTAAATCAAATCTATATTTGAGTTATAATTTTTAGGATCAGAATCACTCAAATCCTGTTAGAAAGATGTCTATCAAATATCCGACGAATGGATGGAAAACACATTTGGATAGACTATCAACAGAACAACTCATGTTCAACAATGGGCTTGAATTTCATAATGAATCCAATTGTTTATTTTGTTTCAGGAATGATTCGAAATTTGAACCAATTATTAAAAGTACTTTCAATTCAACGATTTATCATTTGAATAGTTTTTAAAATGCATTTTCTCTTAATTCAGATCAAACGACAAATGATAGCGAAACTCATGTGAACTTAACTTCAATTCAATACCAAAATAAACGAAAACTCACTGTTAATAAGGAAGTGTTGAGCTCTAGTTTCAATAGTACTGGAAGTTTGGATACCTGTATGTCTTTATAATTATGATTACTATTGTTACAAACTGTATTATTTTAAAATTTTAGCCAATAGTTACAATTTGAAAACCCCAATGAGTGATATTTCTAATCTACCGAATCAAGTACTTAATAGAAGAGAAATTCTTCGATTTGTAACAAATTTAGGCGGAGCTGTTCATGCAAAACAAGCAGAACAGGGGCTACTCAAGTATGTATTATTTTCATTATATTATTTCAAACAAATACTTACAATATAGTGATTATTCCGCAAAATTTAATTCAATTTTCATTTCAAATAGTTTGAAACAGAAGTGTCCGCAAGCGTTCGAAGATATTTGCCTTTACTCTGAAATTAGTCTTCAATTAGCGAACTATAACTTTCGAATGTCTGCGCGACGTTTCTTACAAGAACTTTTCTTAGATGTTCATTTCGATCAGGTTTGCATCCATTTCATTCAATTATCCATTTATTTACCGCAATGTTTGAATGTATTCAATATTTTTGATCAGATATTTACTGAAGCGGACGCTATTCTTCGTCGATTCTCTGGTCAAGTAGTTATGCCATCAAATATGTCATCCATAGTAACTGTTGGACCCGATGAGAGTATTTCATAGTGTTATTGTTATCTGTGATTCCAATCAAGTGCCACAAAACACATTACACGGTATAAAACTGTTATAAATTCAGTATAAACTCGAGAGAGTCCTCAATGATTTCAAATCAACAATAGATTAACGCTTGCCTATAGTTTCTATTTACTGATGCATTACATTTGAATGCAATGTCAACTTTTCCATCAATTGTACAGTATTTTTATTACAGATTGTTTAACCTTTACTAATGTAATGAAGTTATTTGATAAATAGATAGCGCGTCGCCTAAAAGTTTTGTGGCTCTCATCTATTTGTGAGTTACACTACTTTTCAAATCAATTTTCAATATAATGTGATTTATTTAAATAATGTATTTGTTAATTGTTAATAACTGTAATCAAATAAATTTCCTTCATTTTTATTCGTTTCATTCATCTTTTGAAGTTTTATTAGAATTATTGATAAAAACACTCATTTTTTAGAGTCCTATATCGGGCCCCTTCTGTTCATAGACTAATATTGGGCATCATCTTAAAAAGCGTTGTTCTTAAATCAAAATTTCATTAAACATAAGCCGCTCTTCACTCTTATAGTAAGCAGAATACGGTATTTGCCAAATAATATATCAATACCGATACAACCTCAGTATCAATTCATTAGCAATGCAATAAAGCACTAAAAACATAAATTCAACTCAATTTGAACTTTGTTTGCTTGGTTTCAGACTTTTGTTTTTTATAAGGGCAGAAACGCCTCAATATTCAATCCAATTGTTTTGATTTATGAGCAAATTATAGTTATTATTTTTAATAAATATTCATTTATAAACTGAATCAAAGTTAATGTGAATATATTTAAATATATTTAACAAAAGATTTGTAATAGAAAATAATTTTCAAAAATTCAAATAAGTTTAAACTAATAGCAAAAATTTGGAAATTTGATCATTTTTTGGTTGTTTTTGATTTCTTTCCTCCGATATTGACTGAACGCATAGAAAGAGCTGAAGGGCTCGTTTCTAACGGCATCTTTGCATTAGAACTTTTTTCTTGTTTCACATCTTTCTCAATTTTCTCGCTTTTTTGTTTGACTTTCTTCGATATTATTATTATTAATGCTATCATAACTATAATTACAATTAAGATGACTATCACTATAATTAATAATAGAACGATAGATGAAGAGGTTTCAGAGCTTTCGTCTTCGTCTATAGGTTCGGGTGGACAGTGAAACTGATCGTTTTGAGGACAGCCTAAGAAATTAGTACTCGTGCAGTAGTAGACCAGTGGCTGTCTTTCAAATTTGCCGTTCTATTAATAAAACAAAATTTGTTCAATTAATTAGAGTTTTTAAATTTTTTGAATGAATTTACTTTGAATTGTGAGCTATCATAATAAATATAATTGGTTTGAGTGAAGAAGTAAAACTTAATCTGATTTCCAGAATTGTCTTCATCAACATAAGTAGCTTTAATTCTGATGCTATGCGGGAGACCGAGAGCTTTGATGTGTTTCGGATAATCATCGGAAACAAGTTTTTTATCAGCCATAGAGTAAGCCCAATACTTGTCATCTATTAAATAGATATATTCCCATCAATAATGCTAATGAAACCTTAGATTAATGAATGAAACCTAACCTAAAATGAAGTAAACTATTTTGGATTCCTTGTGATAAAACAATGTGTCGTAGAATTGTGTCGGAATTCCTATAAAGAATGATCCGATTTCTGTATAATTTTTGAAAGGCATCTGTTTTTCAAGGATTGTGTCGTCATTCGATTCAATGAAAGATCCATTCTTTAGGAATTGAAAAATTTATATAAACATTTGAATTAAATTTTCAAATGAATAATTGAATACTCTAAAGATGTAAAGAATGCCATTATGTGTAAAACTTCCGTCAACGATATGTCGAATAGCAAACTGAAATGGAGTCTTAAAGTTAGTTTTTTCGTGTTTTCTTGAGCTTAAGTTAGCAATAACTGCCTCTTCATAAACAATTATATCTCCAGGTTTTGTGAAATTCCAGACCCATTCGCGATAAACTAAAAGTTTTTTTCCGTCGTGTAATCTTATTATATCATCGAATCGATGCGTTTGGCAGAAAGAAGGCGGACATCCGAGTAGTTCTTCAGTTGATCCGATTAAGAGGTTGTCGGTATTCTTTGAGGATTTAAATAGAGATAATATTTATGATAAAATGACTTATCATTAAAAAATACTTACATAATAGAAGTCAAATAAAGAGAAGCTTCCTTTACGAGTTCTCATTTCGAAATAATGATTTATATGATGTATGGTTTGTAATCCCGCATAAGATCGACCGGGACTTAAATAAGCGGCCGAATCAAAGCTATACGGATAATGTTTTCCATTTTCAAACTCTTCGTCGGTTTCCGTATAGTTATAGAACGCAAAACTGATTGTATTGTTATTGTTACGGACATTATTATCTTAATCCAAATTAAAACATAAATTAAACTAAGCTTTTAAAGTAATTATGCCTTTAATACCTCTAACATAAACTCTAATGGGTTGAAATGGAGCCTTTCTATCGTTAGTTTGTGCGAAATCAACCGCCAAAATATTTTGAAACCCATTTTCTTTGATTTTCTGATTGTGCATAAATCCAAACTTGCTTTGAGAGAATTGAATTGGATCATTAACTAATTTCACTTTCAATTCATCAATACTTATGTTAACGGGACGATACTTATCACCGAAAACCCAGAACGCAGTGTTGTGTGTATGCCAGTCAGCAAACACTGTGTTATAGTTTTCATTTTCAGGTTTCAACCTATTCCAGAACTCATCCAAAGGCTTGACGGATACTTTGTTGAAAAAAATTTCTCGAAGAACTACTTTTGAGGGTTCACTTCGAAAGAGTGCGGCCGTTAACTGAGGTATTGCATAGACTTCATTCTCAGTAAATAAGTAAACGACATGGGAATTA
>JAQFXV010001879.1:0-11940 GCA_034694065.1 Camisia spinifer | reverse complement strand
AATTAAATTTAATGCAAAACAATGAATAAAATGTTGATAATGAAGATTTCATCAAAAAAATTAGTTTAAATTTTTTACTTAAATTTTTCGAGCGGGCTGACTTTCAAACGTTTCGGGCTCGGATGGGCTGGGCTCAACCTAGAAAAAGTCGGGCGGGCTGGGCGGGCTCATTTGAGCCCGAATCTCGTTTCTAATCTATATTAAGTCCTTAGAGTGCAACATTTATCTTTTTGAGATCACCTATGTCAACCGATTTCACAGCTTAGCTACCGATTTAAACTATCTTACGCAGAAAACCTTGAGATCACAACCACTGGAAAAGTAGACTTAATGAACACATCAGAATAAAAAATTGAGAACAATTCAACTCAAACTTCTATTTCGAATGTGATGGAAGAAAATTCACATAGAGATATCTTATTATTTAACGAAAGCATCTTTGTCAATATATAAGTCTATAGTATTTTTACAGATGAAAGATATTGTTTATCTGAAGAAAATAATGAAAAATTCAGTATTTCAAAGTTTAATGATTTCTTTTGATATTGTATTTTATAGTTATTTTTTATCTGAAAACTAGCTTTTCTTTAGTAGGAAACAAAATTCTAATAAGAACTAATTTCATTGAACCGATAATGACTAACAAATACTATTAGTTTTCATACCGAATACCGACCGATCTTTGGCATTTTTAACCACCGAAATTCTCAGATCTAACTTATTAATGAGAGTAAAAGATAGAAAGTACAGTTACAAATTCTTTAAGATGATAATAAAAAGATACGCTATTACTATACAGTAACAAATTCATTTCAACATCTAATCAGACACATTGCAGATCTTGCAAATCCATAAGTCATTTTTGAGGTTTTCTGACTTTTAATCTTCTATTTTGATCATTAGATTTCCGTTGAAATAATAGATTCAATTCATATTTTCATTTAATTATTTGTATTGCAAGAAATTTAAATGATAAAAATATGATGATTAACTTTTCTAAATGATTGATGAAAATCGTTAAATTTAACTTCATTAACATATTAAATATGGATTCAATAAATTATTTTTAAGGAAAATCGAAAATAAAATGAAATAATTAAAGTAATGAAATAATGAAATTCCATTTGTTGAGAGCTCATTTTAGAGCTAAATTTTTCATACTTTTGAATTCTTGTCCTATTTTTATAGACTAGTCTTCAGTTCAATGAATAAAAACAAGAAATCATTGATTATTTTTTTAACTATGCGGTAGGTTTCGAACATTTTTTTTATCATAAATAAATCTTTGATTATTTTGAATGAAGTGATTTGAGTGAAAGTATAGAGCACTGAATCGATATCCGGCGGTATATTCTAAATACCGTTGAATGAAAGATTTTAGCAAAAGTCAAATCTGATTTATGAGCAAATTTAAGAAAACTTTTATGCATTTTATTTTTGAAAAATATATTTCATCAACTTTTTACCAAATTTGCACTTATTTATTGCAATTGAGTTGACAATAAAGCTAATAAAATTGAAGCCTTGTTCGAAATAATGGGTTTTGGGTAAATCTGTGTTAAATACTTAAGTTTTCGACCGCTAGAAATAAATATAATATAGAAAAGCTTATATTCAAGTGAAACTCAAGATATATCCATATTAATAGTAAAAAAGTTTCTTTCTTCAAATGGTAACTTCTAAGCGATAGATAAGATCGTTGAGCTGTTGGGCCGGAGTTTTGCTTCAGTTGTGTTCACTTAACTTATTTCAATGTCATCTAAACTAAGTTTAAGACACAATTCTCTGCATCACATTCGTTCACTTCTCTTAAATCTCATATCTGTTACCTCTTTATCACAAGTATGATCTCAAACAAGCGAAAAATATTTAACTAATTAAACTGTGTGTAGTTTAGGATTTGGATTTCAAGCCAAATGTGTTATTAAACATAACTTCCTTTTATCACATTATGAATTCACTCCACTATTCATAGATTTAATTTAAAAATTGTTCTTTCAATTCGAAATTCAGTTCCAAAGCTATTCGGAAACAGAAAAATATGTAAATATTCATTATTCTAACAATAGTATATCGTTATTCAATATATTTATAGCTTAAATTAGTGTTATTTCACAGATGATAAATTGAAATTAAGAGAAATAATGCTATTACTCTTATTGAAATACGAATCAATTGATTATTGGAAGGTATAATTCTTAGCTTAGTTTATGTTTTCATAATGATTCATATGATCTGAAATGTAATCTATTATGTAATGTAATATAATTTTTAGTGCTTTGGCAAAGCATGAGCTTAAAAAAGTTCTGTATCAATGAAAAACTTGCCCTGAGTTATTCATAAATATAACTGGCGTTTTATGCGTTGAAAAAGTAAAACTTGCGATAGATGTTCACATAGAGTATAAATTATTAATACTTTGTACAGTGAAATAATAAAAAGATGCTACAATAATTAATGCTCTCAAAAGCTATGTCCAATTCAGAGATATAAAATTCATTTTCATAATTTTATATAAGTTTCCGAACGAAGGATTAGTACTTTATATGTGACCATTCATTCTCTAGTCTTTATCCAATACTTTTATGGATTTTGCCACTTATAATATTTCAATCACAAATTTTGCCTCAAAGTAAACCTATAAAAAAATAAATAAATCATTAAAACTTATCGAAATTTTGATGGCCCCAAAATGACAATGTAAACTTCAGAAGCTATTAATTTGAATAATATGAAAATTTGGTAAGCATCAAATGTGACACACGAATGGAGAGAAAGCTGGAAATGAAAAAACTATATCTTCGTTTTCATGAAACGTATTGATGACAAAACAAATTAAATGAATTCAAAACAATTTTATAATGAAATTTGTCATCAATGTGAAAAATGATGGAATTTACTGTATTAAGAATGAGATAAAGATGATTTTAATGTTGAGTAGAGCCTCAATTTATTAATTGTTTGTTATAATTTTTCTAGCAGTGAATACTGGCAAATGTTTGTCGTATAGTGTGATAAATAAGTATTTGTGTTGGACAAAGTGATGCAGTGATTGGTGTCGACGTACATATATTTGAAGAGTATTTCCGCCGCTAAAACTTCAAGAATTAAAGTTATGTATGAAAAAATACTACATGAATATTCAAAAACAAACGGCCCTTCACTCAAATATGACTATAGCTAACATTCCTCTAATACCATAATTTGACTTCTTTCATAATTATTACTGCTTTTTCGGCATATTTTACTGTTTATTTATGGAAATTTGTTTTCGGTTACAAATGTGCTGTCACTTAATATAACTAAATAATTAAATGAAACATAATATTAAATATAAAGGATTTATACTGAATCAATTATAAATTTAATTAATTTATAAAAGTTTTAAGAGAGAAAACTCATTTTGGATTATATTTATTCTTTTTACAAAATTTTCAATCAAATTATAAACCTATTTAACCGAAATCTTTTTATTTTCACAATTAGAAGTGAGAATCTGTTAGTGACAAACAGATGAGACTCTGTTTATAAATTTAAAAAACATATTTTTAGACACATTTTGACTTAATGTGAAGCCTACTTAAAAACTCAAAAATACAAGTTTGAAATCAAATAACAATATTTTGTATTTAAAACATTACTCCAATAAATCGATAGCTTACAACTTTTCTGAATTTTACTGACACCAAAAACATAACTGTACTGTAACATAATTTGCGGTCATAATCATTCTTGAAATATTCATCAATTAGTTAAACGTAAATCACAGAAAATCGACTATCATAAAAAACTATTAATATATTTTTAACTATTTAATTAAAAATCGTTTTCGGAAAGAATGAAAATCCATTAATGATATAATAGATTGAACAATGTTTGAGACCTATTTGGAAACCTTATAAAACCTAATTTGAAGGGATTGATGTTGAATACATTAGATCACTAATAAGTTGTAAATCTATTTTTTAAATAATTTGAATTGTATACCTTCAGCAGGTAATAAAGCATTTCTTATAACCGAGTTATTATTATTGATGAAAAGTTTTTTGTGATTTGAGAAGTTATAATCTTATGCAGTGAATAAAGCTTTTATTTTTTGAAATGCTAAACATAAAAAAGTACTGATGAAAATTTTTAAGGGTTTGCTCATTCATTCAAACTTAAAACATGATTAACCACATTTGCGTTTAATTAATCTATATTATATTATTCAAAAGTCTGTCTGTTTGTTTGTGTGACCGTTACAGATATGAGACCGGTATCATTAGAATCAATATAACCTGAAACGGAACACAAAAAAAATTCACCGAAAAGTGACCAGAGGCTAAGTTATCGAACTATATTTAACCGAACTACGTAGTAGTGCTTTTCAATGGGGAATTTTTAACAGGTTTTATTACTATTGCTGGCGTAGTGAACAAATTGGTATTTAATAATCACCAAATTTTTATGCTTTTCCTGAATTTCCATCTCTACGCATCAGAGATCATACCTGATTGACACACAATTACTTGATCTCACTTTTACACTAGCAAATGGAAGTGTTCAACTGAACTTAATTGTAGTTTTGATAATAATTGTTGTCTTTTTGATAAGTTTTTAGTCGAGGTAAAAATAAAGAATTTTTTATTGAATCATTATTTTATTTAATGACTCAAATTTTGATAAAAACTGTAAGAATTAACTGAAACTGCTTTAAAAATAGAAAATTAACTATCTTAACAATTAAACTCAAACGATCAACAATTCATAACTCTATAAATAAAAGCTATGACAAAAGCTTAGAACAATTTATGCATCTCTAGCGTTAGAATAAAATATCTTGAGTGAAAAGAGAGAAAATGATAGCAAAACGTGAAAAGATTTGTTTGCTATTCCTTTAAAGTTTGGGCGAAATGCCAGTAAAACTCAATTCTCAAATGCGTATCCTTTCTATAGTAAATGTGATACTTTTCAGTTCCAGAACTGTGTAATCAGTAGCCATGCGATTGAATCCAACCATTGTATGACATTTCATCATTTAATCATTGGGCCATTTAAGACACAGTTAAGACTCAGTTGAAACTCAAATTTTTCCAACTAAATAATATACTTTACTCAACTCAACTTTATTTTCACAACAAATTTTCCGCAAATTTAACGCGATATCAATCTTCAAAGTGTATTGTTTTTATTTGTGTTTTCTTGTTTTGGATTGAAATAGGCTTCAAAAGCTTTCGCATTTTAACTAAACATAATTGAATTGTATGAAAATCAATTACATTTGATTAACTTTCAATTGACTGATGAAGCTTTCAATAAACCAATTTTGCATTAAATCCAAAAATATAAGTGTTTATTCAAATTTCTAGAACTAATCATAGCATAGCCCTAAATATTATTTATTTAACTAATTGTGCATCAGATTTACGCTTTTTCAAAATGTTCTGCTATTTCTAAAATCAGATTCTCCTTGAATTCAAACTATTGGCAAATATATTATATTTTGCGGTCACATACTGTTAAGTTAGTGAACGTCACTGTTTGTTATTTGTATGTGTTTTCATAATCAAATTGAACTCAAAAAATTGTCTTCACTATAATTAGAAATAAGTATTTCTCGTTCCCTTTTCTCAAGTATTTTTTTAGTGTTTCACTAAAACATTGGCTAACTTATTATCTCATTTGAAAAGTATATAAATAGTAATCAGACATAAATATATTGGATAAACTACTGGGGGTTTTCAATAGTATACCAGTAAAATTGGGATCATTCACATTCGTTGAGTCAAACTTTACTTTCTTGAATTTTGTTCTCATTTAAGAGGGAATTCGAAACTTGAAACTCAAAAGTTTTGTTTCTACTGTTTAAATAGTTTAAGTTACTGAAGATGTTATTGTGATAGCAACGGAAAATAATAGAAAAAGAGAGAGTCTTTCTTATTATTCTAAAAGCTTCTTCAGTTTGAAGGCTTGGCTTTGCATTTCCAAAAAGAAGTGAAATATTTGGATCATTTATAATTAATTTTTTTTCTGTATTCTTTAGGCATTCTAATAAATAAGAAATGTTTTGAAGATTTTGGTTGAGTTTTGCTCAAATACAATATTATAGAACTTTTCAATTAGAAAATCTTTGTGAAAATTGTATTCTTTGAACGAATAATCAAAATAAACATTTAAATAACAAAATCACTTGAAGTGAACAAGAAATTATGGTTTTAATTTAAAAAGAAATCTTATCTGAATATTTTTGAATTCCAGGTGAATCACAAAAATTTTGTTACTTCTTTGTCAGATATCAGTTTCAATGTTTACTTCACTTTTACTAATTCGTTGTTTGGTTTGCATCAAAATTCCTGTTATGGAAATAACCGTTTGAAAAGTGTTCGATGGGTTGAACTGTCGAGAATTCGTGTTGATGTCAGTCTTCTATAACAGTTTACTAACAGTAGCGAATGCCAGTCATTCCCAATCAGTTTATTCTTCAGAGAAACATTTGCAGCTGCTTTCTTTTCATTCAAGATAATGTCAAACTTGATTACACTAAATGTAGCAAAACTTCAAACATTTCGCTTTCAAATTTGAGCCATGAATTAAATTATTTGTTTATAAGTGTTAGAAATACAATATCTTCCATAGTATTATTGGGTTTAAATTTCAGATAAAAAAATAGAATCTTAGCATTATATTAGTCGATATTTGTCTTATAACTTATAAGTTATAAGTATCAATTAGTTGTAGTTTTGAACAATTGTTAAGTTAAATTCAGGTTTAATTTTACTTCTGGTGACTTTAATTGAGAATAAGTTGGTTATTGAAATCTTCTATAGCTTAAGGATTCTTATCCTTTCAAAGAAACAAAAGTTTATAGACTCAGTCAGCATATAAGAAATGATGAACATATAAAGCTGCTAACAAGTAAGCAGTGAAATTTGTTTCGGTATGAGAACGAGCCAAAGTGGATCTTAGCTGTAGTTCAATCTTTTGTACTCAAATTAATGTTCATGCGAAATGAGTTCATGTAATTTAAAGGCCTATAATAATGTACAGTACATACAATTATAACTATATAATATTAATAGATACAAGTGATTCAATATTTACCTATTGTTTTAATTGTGAAAATGAGATATAGATTGCATAACCTTTATTATAATTTGTATCGACGACGGGATCTAATGGTATGTGCAAAGGGAAGGGTTTCACACATAGATCGTGTTTCGCCTCCTCCTACTCCCACAATTATTGGAAATTGTAAATGCATTGTTTGGTTCCATACGCTATATTGCATTTTTGTAAATAAAAATTGAAAGAAGAAGTTTTTGATCACATGTATGTTTTTCGGTGGAAAATCAGAAAATCAAGAATAGACCGGCAAAAAGATGATCATTTATTTTAATGGAATTAAAAAATTTGAGTAATTTTAGAGGAAAAAAAATTTAGATCACAAAATATATAAATATTGGTAATTGACCTTTAGTCAATTTTTTTGCCTACATCGATATTCAAGAATGACCCCATCTGACCCCTCCTGGAGCATTTAACCTTGATAAATAGAAGAAAAATACCATCCTCTATCGGCTAATAATTACAAAATCTTCTAATATTATACTTTCAAAAATGTCTCAGTTGTAAAAAGAAAATTTGTTTCGATCGTTTAATTGATTATATCTAAATTTGCTTGATTTACAGGTATTTTTTTTAACTAAATTCAATTTATAAATTCGTCTCAAACTTCAGTTTGATAATTCTTAAATATAAAAAATGCAAAACCGTAGTAATTATGTAAATAGTTTTATGTGATATTTTTCCTTATGAAGGATTAAAATTATCTAATTATTGAATTATAAATATTAAATCATAATTAATTTGAAGAAATAAAATTTTAGAGTGATTTTTCAATTTAACTTAAAAGATTACCAATTGATGACATCTATATTTTGCGTCCATTTTTAAATTTTAGGACATTTAAGTTTTTCGGGGAAATAACGAGTTCATTTCCAAAGAACTTTTCGAATAATAAAGAATTTTTATTGACCGACATTTTAAATGGAAATTAGAGATAAAACTCTGCTTCTGACTAACTTTCGGAAGAATCGAGTATTTGGAAGACAAAGAATTCGTTTGTAAGGGAAATGTCAAAATATATAAATAAAAAGTCTGTAAAGAAAAGAAAGATATCTTGAGGTTCTTGTAATTTCAATCCATCCGCGAATCACTTTCCAGTAGTGATTCGCATATATCTAAAGTATATCAAAGAAATCTCTTGTATCAACTCAAGAGCCCATCATTTTCTTCATTCGTAACACACGAAAGCAGTTTAAGAACATTTCTCTCTTTCTACGACATTCAATGACTCTCTATTTTGCGGCTAAACATTTACTTAAATAAAAGCCTTTTGCTGTCAGTGTTTCAAAAGCAAGTTTTAATGTATCCCAAACTCTATTCTTCAAACTTGTCTTGAGTGTCAATTCTAATAATAACTCGTCGAATAAAATAGAGCTGACAGTTGAAAATTGAGTGAATCTCAATCCCATCCGACTTTCATTCTTGAGTGAGAATAAGTTTTTGTAATAATCATTATTTAATTGAAACACATATTGGATAATCTGTTGAAAAAAGTTGTAGATTAGTAAAAATGACAATACTCTATGCTTTCATGTAAATCAATTGACGATATTCTAATATAGAATAATTCAATTAAATTCACTTTATTTTTTATTCGTTAGAATCAGATTGTGTTTATGTTTCTTCACTTCTATTGGATATAACTTATTACAAGATATAATCATTAGTGTGTTATTTTCACACTTATGTTCACATATGAAGTACAGAAATATCTTATAAGACACTTATGTATTACTCCCTCCCATATGCTTCTTAGCGGATGGTCTCATCTCTTAAAAACTGAAAACTAATTCAGCTAAAAATTCCCATTTAGCCAAAAAAGGTTTACTCTAATATTTGAATACATTTATCACTTTCTTTTAATTGAAGGCATCTGTACAGGAATTCAAAGTAATAATTACATTAACTAATTACTGACAAAAAAACTTTTATTGATAGAAGCTTTAATATATAGATACAAAAATTAAAAGATTTTATGCGCAGAAACAATCTGCAAAAGGTTGTACTCCAGAAAAACTAGTTGTATGGTAGATGAAATGACTAAATGTTAGAAATAATAGAGTGGGCCCTATTTAAAAGAATCTTTAGGCCCAGAAGTTCTACTTTATCATTACTATAAGAAATGAGAAAGAGAGCGGTCGCATCTTTTAGATCGTCATCTGTGTGTCTTTTCTCAATGAGCGGCAGTGCATAGCAGTGTGACCGCGAAAAAGCATTACGAATCACAGTGGGATCAACTTTTACATGGTTTCGGCATCAGTCAAATAAAGAAGAAGCTCATAATATAACTTTAGTTAATTCAGTGATCTTACTGTACATGCAATACAACTAACTCGCATATTAGTTATAGAAAGAGAAAGAAAGAGAGAGAGAGAGAGAGAGAGAGAGAGAGAGAGAGAGAGAGAGAGAGAGAGATTAAAAAAGTTGTAGAGTTTGCAGTACTTCATATCCATATCGCTAACTCCAGATGTTTAGTCTTCTCTCTTCTCGTATTTTTATGATTAGAACTTCTTTTAGTTTCACTCAATTTTCCTAAGAGTAAAACACGTCTTATTATACTCATAAGATATATAAAAAAAAAGTTATGATCCATTGAGTGACTGCATTCATAACTTTATGACCTTTTATAAAGTTACTAAGATTATAGACAAATCAATATTATATTATTGTCAAACAATTTCATATCTCTTATAATAATTATATTTTTAGATAAAATCCAGTTGAATCATGAAATCTATTTGAATGAAGAAATTATGAAATCTTAATCAAAATCTGAATAAATTCTTAAGTATGATTTTCGAAAATGTTTGTTATAATAAGTTTATTCATTGATTTCAATCACCATTAATGAAATCGAATTTATTCAACAATATTTTAAGGATTTAGTTTTTTCTTTGAGAACGCCTAATGCAACTCGAATTCAAATTACAGCTATTCCTACAGTCAAACAAAATGATAACTTTATGATATTATTAGTCGATACTTCACAATCACTTGAATTGATTATGAATGAGAAAGCATTTCACTGGCAATCCTTTTTAAACATCTTAGATTTCGTTTCGAAGAAATCGATTTATTAAAAGGTAATTATTATGTTATCACAGCTTTCGTTTTCTTCTTCAGTTTCCTCAATTTAATGCAATCTCAATTTATTCTTTGAAATTTTTCAGGATTTCCATTGAATCAAATTATTCTTCATTTGATGCAAGAAATGAAGATTCTGTGGATGGCATACCTATCAAGTATCATATATTCAGATACTTTTTCAGACGCTATTTTCAATTCAATGTCAATACATTGAAAATTTTGATTTTTACTTTGACTTTCAATATTATTAATTAATCTCTCTTCTGCTGTCAAATGCAAGGAATCACTGTTATCAATACACTCTGGGAATTGTCTATTAATTGCTATTATTTACGGATTTTTGTTTCAAAATAATTTAATATTTAAGTACAATTAGCTGTAAGACTCGAATCTCAAATATTTATATTTTATATCGTTGAAGATTTCTCATTAAATCACATAATAAACTAACTTAACCAAAACAAAAAATAAATCAAAAATTGTTTAATTGATCTCAAACTTATTTAAAAATTGGCTAATAATGAAGTAAAGGAAGTTCTTGAACTTATGATAAAACATTCATTAGTTATTCATTGAATGGCCAGAGGTTGGAAACATAAGTACGAGAGATCAGACAAAATGACTGAAGTAGAAAACAATTTAATCTAATTTCAAATAATCAATATATATTTTTAAATATTCGAAAAAGGCCTATAATTATACTTTCGCCAAAATGAAGAGTTAAAACAGTTTTAATTGAATATCTGACATAATTAGCAATTTTCACTGACAGTAACTAAAATCCACATTTAAAGTCGAATCCTTGTTAAGATTTAACTCTGATAAGGAAAAGATGATGAATACAGAGCCAAAAAATTGGTAGACTTGTAAAGCGGCAGAAATTGAGATGACTTGAATAGTGAGGCTGTGAAAAGCTTTTGTGAATAACTGAAGCAAAAATCCGCAGCTCAGAGATTATTATCGAGAAGGAAAGCGAGAAGGAATACGATTTGACTATTATAAGGAGACCCCAAAATGATAACCTACCACAGAGTCAACTTTCAATACAATATTCATCTGTGTTTCACTTATTTGTTTTATATTCGAAAAATATTTCATTGATTTTGGTTTAAATATGGTTTCATTGAAATCAAAGACTTCTAATATTCAAAGTTTTGATCCAAATAAGGCGAAAAAAATTCACTTTATTTTTTAATCCAGACTTAATTATTGCCGAAGCATAATAATGCTCTGCAACTTAATTTCGATCCAACTCTTAGTTTATAAATGGTGTACACTTCCGAATATAATATTTCTAATAAGATGTGTTCTTTGCTTGAAAAAAGTTTTTCTAAAGTTCATTGTATGCATGGCTTGAAATATGACGAAGATTTATTGGTCGCACACTTTTATATGCAAAACAGTACACAATTTTAATGGTAGACAGTTTGGCGCGCATACAAATTATAAGAAAACTATCTGAATAGGAAGAAGAGCGTACTGTATCGATAGCATTAGGCATCACGTATATCACGCACTACTCCAACAATGACTACCTTGAATAATAAATTATAAATAAAAATTACAACATATGTACAATGATGTTCGAATAAAAATGGAAGGGATGAAAAATTTTGCTTTTTGGGTATATTTTTTAGATTCAAATAGTTATTAATCATTAGAGCGTGAGATTTTTTATCTTTCACTCATTATTACTCATATGATAAGCAAAAATAAAAGTCAAGAAAAAACATTACAAACTTTAAT
>JAQFXV010001878.1:0-11946 GCA_034694065.1 Camisia spinifer | reverse complement strand
CATGATTTGTTTCACGAAAATCAAAGTTCAAAATATGATTTCAATATGATATTGAGTGATAAAAATCCGGTCGAAAAGCGGAAAATTAGATAAAGATGTGTTAAATGACTAACATATAGAATATATCAACATATTATTAATTAAAATTAGCATTCAATTTATCCCATTATTCTTTTTAGACTTAAATATTCACATTCAAAGTTATTTTATTATCGATAACACAAATGTATAATAAGTAAAAAACGTATTTTGAGAGAAAGCAAAACTTTCAAATGAATAGATTAAATATTTGATAACCTTTTAGTCAATAGAAGGAAAGCATTAGGACTTAAGTTATCTTATTATTAATGACGAAAATTAAATCAAAACATTGTCGACAAAGATCTTTTCGACAAAAATTAAGTCTTTTTATGCAAATTCAAAATATAATTTTAGATAAGAATCTTATCATAAGATATTATTTTATAATTACTTACTTTTCTTTTAAAATTCATGTCTTCTATTGAGGAATAATTAATTAAATCATAGATTTGTATACAATTATCACAACTCAAACACGTCTTTTTCGTGTTTTTAAATCACAAAAAACCTCAACCAAAACATTAATATTGTCAATAAATAACGTCAAACAAAACAACTTTTTGTGTAATCAAAATATTAATATTTTAGTACTAAAAGGGTTTCAATAAAACATATTTTATTATTACTTTCTATACAAAGAAAAATTATTTAAAAATTAATTTTAAGCTAAAATAAAAATCGATTGAGTCTGATATCTATTAACCATTTGAATGTCTTCAGGAAGTGTTAATCAAAGTGGAGGCGAGTGGTGTCTCATTGAATCAGATCCCGGAGTATTCACTGAATTGATTCGCGGTTTCGGTAATTATATTAACCTTTAATTTAAGGATAATTTAAATGTTTTTTTGATGAGTCATTCATTACCACTAAAATTAAATTAATTTGTGATAAACTTTTAAACAACTTTAGGAGTAAATGGAGTACAAGTGGAAGAATTATATTCCCTGAGCTCTGAATGTTTCCAAAATTTAAAGTATGTCTTAATCATTAAAATGATAAATAAATTAATTGAAAAAACATTTTAAACACAAAATTTAATGATATTTTCAAAATGCAAACTAAAGACCAGTCCATGGATTGATATTTTTATTCAAATGGCTTCCAATCGATGGCCCGGAAGGTGTTGTCATCGAAGACAACAGACTCGATAATATATTTTTTGCAAAACAGGTGATAAACAACGCGTGCGCAACACAAGCGATCATTAATATATTGTTAAATTGTAATCACGAAGACATTCAATTGGGTTCAACTTTGACTGAATTGAAGGAATTTATTCAACATTTTGACCCAACTATGAAAGGACTCGCGTTAAGCAATTCGGAAGTTATAAAACAAGTTCATAATAGCTTTTCTCGACAGCAAATGTTTGAATTTGAGTCGAAAACTGCCTCAAAAGACGAAGACGTGTTTCATTTTATTAGTTATGTTCCAGTGAATGGACGTCTCTATGAATTGGATGGTCTCAGAGGCGGACCCATTGATTTGGGCCTTATTCCTAATGAGACCGATTGGGTCGATATCGCGAGACCTCATATTGAGAAACGAATGCAAAAGTATAGCGAAGGAGAAATTCATTTTAATCTAATGGCTATTATTAGTGATAAGAAAATGATTTATGAAAAACAATTACAACAATTGCAGACACAGTTAAGTAGTGAGTCATCGATGGAAACCGATTCAATTCAGGCAGAAATTAATCATTTGAAATCATTAATAGCTGAAGAAGAAAATAAAATGAAAAGATATAAGGTTTTGCTTCACTATCTTTCATATCTTTACTGATTGTTTGATTTCTTATTTAACTTAACTTTAATTATATTCTGATTTTTACAGATGGAAAATATTCGCCGAAAACATAATTATCTGCCGCTAATAATGGAGATTCTGAAGAGTTTAGCACAAGAGGGAAAACTCACTGAATTGGTTGAAAAAGCTAAAGAAAAAGCCATTCAATTGAAAAAAATCAAAGAAGAAAAGATTAAGGCATCGAAAGCATGAAGTTTTTTGACACTAAATCTTTGTTTAACTTATTTTGAATGCTTTGATCCCAAATACAATTCAACTTTTTCGTATTTAATTTTTTAATTTTATTCACAATATTTAATATTAAGTATTATTTAATGAATTAATTATTGTTATTAAACTTCTTTTTGTGCTTTTGCAGTACTCTCTGATGAACTCGTACTGAAATCCAAGATTTTTATTGCAATAAAGATTTTATTAATTTAAACGAATCTATTGTTTAATTAATCTTCAATTTTATAGATTTTAAAGCATTAATCATTCAATTTTTATAAATATTCGATGAGTTTATAATTTGAAGACATGTCCAAAGATTAGAAACCAAAATATTTTCAGTTTTAGTTTATTATCCAAAGAAGATAATGAACTTTTTAGAGAATATTTTTCAAAAATAATACTAAAAGAGAAAAGAATTTTGATATAATCATAAAAAATCGAATTGAGTCTATGATTCTCTCAAACAATTCATTTCAATTAAGATAAATAAGTAAATCATGATTTAGAAAAGCTTTAAACAATTTTTAACAGAAGTTAATCTTTATATTTTGTTCAAATAATAATTCTTAGAAATTTTTTCATATCAAAAGAAAGTTTGATTCCTTTCTATATATGAAATGCAATTAATGAAATCAATTTGTATTGCAATTCATAACTCTTTGGTTAATAGTCGATGACATTGAATAAAAAATAAGATCTTTAAAGAAGTGCTTCTATAGAACACAGTATGACTTATTGTAAGACTTACTATACATTACTTGAAAAGTCATTGATATAAATGGGATTCAGAGAAAAAAGACTACTGAAGGAAATGAGATAGACTTTATGGCACCAGTTCTTAGTTGAATCACATTTATATCAATCACTTGACATCAAATGAATTACAGGATTGATGTCCAAAGAGTAAAGCTTACAATCGCGAGATGTCTACAGGAGTTTAAGATGCGAAACACTATCGAACTGGATATTATCCTAAATGTTTTAGGTCTAAGTCTGCATGAGATCGATTCTGAGAATTTGTGGCTAATTTGAGTGTGAAATGCATCTTAAGAACAGAACTCGAAAATTGTGCAAATAAGGAATTTTCAATGATATTATCATCGTTTTGATGGGTTAATAAATGGACGAAACAGTTTGGATAAAGTGTATCACAAATAATCACTCATAAACGGTATGTTTTATACAGTATATTAAGTTAATTCAATTTTTTAAAGGTGTTAAATATTCAATTATGTGAATAAACTTTGTAAATGATTATGAGATTCAATGAAAGCAATGAGTTATTTATTTAGTTGTAAAACGTTTTCGTTGGTTCAGATCTTTATTCCAAAGAAAGTAAATTAAATCTGAAAATAAAATGTATAAATTCTTAGCAAAAATCAAAATGCTTTGTATGAAAAAGAGAAATAGAATCAAACGCAAAAGCTTTCAGTAAGATTTACGTTTAGAAGTTGTCCCAAAACCCTTAACTTAAACGTAGTATAACTTTTATGTTAGACAATGCAATAATATTTTTATTGTCACTTTTATATTCTTCATGACATTGTAATAAATTTCGGTTATCTGGATTATAATATTTATAGATACAGTATATTTGACAAATTGTTAAACAATCTTAAAGTGTTTCTGCTGTACACTATTTGGTTGAAATAAAATCAATCAATGAATGTTTTTGAAACTATTAACTAAGGAAAGGGTCTTTCGAGTGATGGATAAGCACTTGAATACTCTTTGGTTTAATTAATTATTGTCCAAAGCATTAAGCTATTAAAGAGTAAAATAGTTTTTGCTAAAAAGTAGACTTCTTTTTGACTTTTCTTTGAATAATAAGATAAATAAGAGAATATGACTTAAAATTAATAATGAGAAAAATGGAAGGAGTTTTCTAAAAAAAAATCAATCCATATTGTGTAGGAGAGTATATAACTTAATCCAACTTCAACTTTTGCAAAAAAATACAACAAATAACATGACAAAATATATTTCTAGCATTTTTTCAAAATAGATTAACTGATTTGAGAGATAAACTCATAATGCATTAGCAATGAGTTCATAGTATTGCGAACTGTTTATGATCTACAGATATATTATTAATAAATGCTTTTTGATTTACAAGTTTGATCGTGTATTTGAATTTTGAAAGTAAAGTATGAAAAATTGATGTTCAACTCGAAATTCGTAAATCAATTTGCGTTACTTTGAAATATATAAGCATTTTAATTGAATTATTGCTTTCAAATAAGTGTTTTACTGGATTTCAAGTGAGAATTCAAACATATTATTCAAATTCAACTTATGATTAGGGGTTTTACGCTCTCCTTTAATGGTAGCTTATTTTTCATCATTTATCTGAAAAATAGGTCTTTTTCATTAAAACTTCCATTCCTTGAATAAAATATGTTTATTTATACTGAAAACTAAATCTTAATATTCGAGAGTAAACTGATTTCAAGAATTAAAGCTCAGACAAGATTATAATCAATATATAAGTTTAGTACAGATTATCGAATATAAATAAACTTCTAATATTATTATTTTTCATCCCGATTATACAGTGATTGCCATATATGTCTGCCACGGTTTTTGCAAGTTATTCAGCACTTGCTGTTAATTTTTTTCGATGAAAAATTGATGAGTAGGGGTAGTTTGGTAACCACATCATACTCGAGTTGTATCATGTTAATGGTACCAAAATGAAGCTTTTCAAATGTGCTTCAAATTCGCCCTTTTAAGTTTTTAACTTGCATGTGTATTTTTGACGTTATTCATCATTCAAGGAAATACCATTCAAGATATTGAGATAGTATTGTCTTAAACTTCAATTAAAATATGACACTAAATTCCCAATATCTTGAATGGTGAATAACGTCAAAAATACACATGCAAGTTAAAAACTCAAAAGGGCGAATTTGAAGCAAATTTGAAAAGCTTCATTTTGGTACCATTAACATGATTATATGTTTCCAAATTTGTAAGTTACAACCATCTGAATTTTCGAATATTTCATGTTTGAAGAGCTATAGCTCTCATAGTAAAACTTTTCAGTCATTTTTAATGTTCTTTTGACTCAAACCGTTAAAATTTGAGAATTATTGCTGAGAATCTCTGAGCGATTTAGCTAGGTTATTACCTAAATTAAGTATACTCTTGCAACTCGAGTATGATGTGTTTACCAAACTACCCTCTCATAAAAAATTAACAGCAAGTGCTGAATAACTTGCAAAAGCCGTGGCAGACATATATGGCAATCACTGTATGATTTATCATTGTATCATCACTGTATCATTACTTTTTATCATTTCAAGTTAATTGAGCTCTTATTCAACTATTAATTTCAATTTCACAAATGTTGACCCGACTCTCAAAAGTCTGTCTCAACTAATTCGAAGTGTTAAATGTCATTCATATAAAATTTTTGAAATTGTTTATCATTCATACAAAACACAAAAAAGAAGAGAATATTTTGGAAAATTCAACTTTTCATTAGAGATTGAATTATTTATAACATTAGTTACTCTCAAAGTCTTGGCTTTTATTTAATGTTCAAAATGATGAATTGTGGTCAATATTTTTATAATTCAAAGTATAATTCTGAAAATAAAAATTGATAAATTGAGAGATATTTTGTATATTTTATAAAACTTCTTATTGTCTTGAAGTTGAAGAAATTTAAAAAATAAAAATATGTTGAGCCTCTTTTCCTAAATAGTTGAGTTGAAGAGTAATGCAATCTTCTATACTTGTAGTAATCTATTCAAGAACACGAACATCGCATACAAATTAACTGATTTCAAATCGAATTAATTAATGAAAAGTTATCAATTCTGATAAAAACTTCATTCATTACTGGAATCTCAAATACAGTGCATTATTAACAAAAAGTGGTCATTCAATGACAGATGTAAATGAAATGAAGATTAATGTTTCTCTTAATATATAGGACTCAAAAGAGCAGAAATTTTTCTTACGATAAAGTAAAATGAGAATAACTTACACCACTTTCTTGAATAAAAACCATTAGTTATAGAAAACTTTCCAATGTTTGAAATTATTTTGAAAAAACTTAATACTAAAAACATTAGAAAAATGTGAAATTTTTTCAAAACAATTTATGAAAGTTAGCCATTAGTTCAATAATTGGCGAACTTTTCATAATTGCTTGAAATGCAAATAGAAAACGCAGAAAACTCTACGAAACGAAAATATTTTGCATTAGTGATACGCCAGCTTATAAAATAAGTCAGTGATGTACACACTCACAGTTGTCCCGCTCGGGCTCGTTCAGACTCACTCTGGTTTCAATTTTTACACTTTAAATGTAATTATTACTGTTCTGAGTTCTAAAACGTAATAAAAGAGCAAAAGTTTGGATTCAAGTTTTATAAACGGAAATTATTATGAAAACTGAATTATTGTTGGAATTAAAGATTAGGTGTGAAGGCTCACAACCGAGTGCCAAACGCTCGAGCGAAGTACATCACTGTGATTAGACTTTATAGTAATGGTTTACACTACTAATGGAATGAGTTGAGAAAACTGATTAAAAAAGGCAGTGATTAATCGCTTCTCTATAAAGCTTATTTTGAAATCATGTTTTCATATGAATTCAACATTTAATTGCATTCTTTAAACTTTGTTTCAAAATATTATAGAGTTCTCTTTTATGGACAAATACTGGTTAAGAATTTGAACACTTAATCAGCGAAAGTGACTGAGGAATCAATAGAACTTAAATGTATTTTTCTATCAAAGCCTGAAGAAATTGCGCTAAAATCCAAATAAATAGTTTACCAAAATTTTTCAATGCAAGCATTTTTCAATCTCACAATTGAAGTTTGATTCCGAACCCTTAGCTTAAAATTTACAATAAGGGTAATAAACATATTGAAGTAAAGTTAGGAATATTTCATGATTAACATAGCATAATATGTAAATTTGTTATTCGAGTCGTTTCTATGCAATACACGGATCTTTTTATGGGCGAAAACACTATATATCAACTTTTTTTTCTCGGAAAATGTCAAATGTTGCGCATTTATGGAAAAATCTTTCATTAATTATTCGCTCGAATTGAATGTTGCAGTTCATGTTCTGAAAGTGAATGTCAATTTTGCCAATTTATAGAAGTTGAAGTCAAATCCTTGTAATTATAAAAAATTTTGATCCCATTCTCTGTTCCTATTTTAAAAAGATAAACGGAATTATCAGTTTCCTCATCCTTTCAAATGATGCATAACGAAAATAAGTGTAATGTTAGCAATATCTCAAAGTTCAACGCATTGTTTTGCAATCGTATTCACACAAACGGCTACTTTTCCGGACACATTTTGTAGTCTTTTCCGATTAAATAACAAACAGTGGCGTAACATCAAATACTTTAAAAGAAAAATTTTAGTTTTTACTCAATTTCTTCATTTTAAAAATGATTGAATTCAATAACAATAATGTATGATATGATTAAGAATTCGTGGTTTGATTTAACATATAATAAATTTATGATAAATAAGAATTAACTGAACGATTGAAATGAATGTTGAACCGATACGTCACTCAATATTTTGGTACATTTAAACGAAAACTCCCGAATCGATGTTTATTGGATTTGATTGTCTCTTAAGGATAGTTTAGAAAAATGAGTAAACTTTGTTTGTTGTATTTGGCAGTAAGCATAACAAATGCTTATTCATTATATTGTAGAGAATATACTAATTGTTCGGTCAAATCAATAGTTCCCACTTCAGAGACACATCGATTCACGAGCAAAGTGCCCACTTTTTTAGAAGAATGCAATTGTAATCATAATTGCTATTCATTCGGTGACTGTTGTTTAGACGCGTCTTCAGTCCAATCAAATCCTCTCAAATATTGGTCTATTCTTAGTGTCAAAGTTAGTCCAAAGTTTAGTTATACAGTACTCATGAAAACCAAGTGTCCGATTGAATGGAAAAACAGAAAAGTTCGTCAAATGTGTGAAAACATAGGTTTTAATGAAAAGGAAGACTTTCTACTACCAGAATTCGGGCATTTCATGTCACTCAATAACGATGAGTTTCTTTTATGGCATGTGTCGAGTAAAACAACTCAAATAACTTATAGAAACATCTATTGCGCTCTTTGTAATAATGATACAGAGCTTGAATCGTGGACTCAAAAAATAAGATGCATTCAAACTGAAAACGGGGAGAAGTGTTCGCCAGTCTATTACTCATCGCCACCTGATTTCATAATACAAGAAAAAGTTAAGCGAAAGCCTATTCAGATTCAAATATTTTCGACCTGTAATATCGGTTGGTATAAAACTAATATTCAAATTAACTCTTCATTAACTGTTGAAATAATCAAAAACTGCGCTCGATTTTATGCACCGGTTGTTGTTCAGGACAATACTCTTCAAAAATTAACTGCTTTTAAAAATCAATTTTGCGCGATATGTAGTGGATATCAAGAAAGTCAAATGATTTGTCCCATTGATTCTGAACAACACTTTCAACACCAAATTCCCACTCATTTCAATACTTTTGCCAATTTTGATACTGACTTCATAAATGGCGGTCAAATTCAAGATAAGAACGAGTCGTGTCCGGCCGGAAATGTCTACAATCCCTTTGAAAAGAAATGTCGTCTTATACTGATCTTAGATGAAAAAAATAATGACTCAGAAGATGACGATATGCTCAACGATGAAAATGAGGATAAAGATGATGAGAATAACAATGTTTCTGATACTAACGTTACTGAAGTGTCTGAAACATCTGATTCTGAATCACAAGAACTGAATCCTCAATCATTTTCATATTCAACAAAAGCTCACGAATTAGTTCTCATCAGTTCTCTGTTATTTACTCTAACTTTTTATGTATTCAACCTATAAAAGCAAAACTATATTTTATGTTTAATTGTATGCAAAGCATTCAAATTAATTAATATGTATTGCAATTGCTTGAACTGTGTATTGCGTGTCATAAAGGCCTGCATTAAATGTTATCAAATGTTGAATAGTATTACATAACTATTCAACTGTATAATTAGACATATTTTATACAATATTACACTTATTTTAAGCAACAAAAGTCAAACATCGCACGAAAAACATTTTATCCACTCTTTTATTTTATGTTAAGCCAGTGTTAATCGATTCAAAACATTCAGTTATGTAAAAATGTTCATTAATAAAAGTTCTCATAAACCGAATCGAAAATCCGTAATAATAGACATATTATCTATTAAATGCTGAACACGTTAAGCGCGATTCAAGGCTTTCTACTATTTTTGCTGATATTTAGTAGTCATGACTACATTGTTGTCTTCACTACATTGTTGTCTTCACTCTCATAATAATTTTGGAAAGCTTACGATCAAGACTCTAAGCATTTAGTCTCTGTATTGCAGAGGTTTTCGAAGAAATGCCTCCAAATGTCATTAGATTTTATAAAGTAAAAGTTTCGCTTTCCTTTTCAGAGCTACCATTTGTTAATCAATCAGAAGAATATGCGACAAATAATGGGTAAATCTATGAGTAAAACCAATGGTGAAAGCGTCAAATTCAAAGAATTAGCGGCCACCACACCATGTAAGTCATCAATTATTACTTCAAGTGTGAGCTTTTACTTCTCATTTGTTGTCTATAGAAGTATTTTAGCTTCAAAGTAGAGATAATGCTTGAAAATAGAGAATTAGAGAAAAAGCTTATTCTATACGGAGATAGAGATACTATACTATATACTTATTATCGCATTTAATGAAGTCTCAGTCAGACAACTAAAGGAATGGTACACAGAGTTTATTCAAGACTGTCCTAATGGAGAAATGGATAGACAGACATTTATGCAAAACTTTGGAACACATTTCTTCCCCGCAGACGGAAATTCGGAAAAGTTAGCGGAATATGTATTCAAAAGATTTGATACAAATAAGGTATAAATATAAAGACACAAAACTTTGATAAAACGTGACAATACATTAATTTTTGATCGAAAGGACGGGTCAATCAGTTTCACTGAATTCATAAAAGCAGTTTCAATACCAGCCAAAGGGACTATTGAACAAAAGCTGGAATGTAAGTGATTGACATAGAATTGAATTATAAACAATTGTTGATTATATTTAAGGGGCATTTTCTGTATATGATATCGATGATAATGGGTTTATAAGTACTGAAGAGTTAAACTCTGTGATTAGAGCTATATTCAGGAGAAGAGGATTGAATTTGGACGATCCAGACGCTGTTCAATCGAAGGTCGAAGAAATCTTTCTCAGATTAGATGTCGTAAGATATCAATCATTTTTTTCATTAGTTTTCAATAGGCTTTGGATTTCATTTAACTATAGAAATCAGTTTTTATCCACCAGTAAATTCAGATTTAAGTGTTTTATATTTCGAACGATTTCTTATATTTGACAATAATTTAGAAATTAATTACTAATAATTGAATACAATATTAAGAATAATGACGGAATGCTAAGTAAAGAAGAATTCATCGAAGGTTTCAAAAGCGATCCGCAAATATTACGGACTTTGGTTAATAAAGACATTGAAAGTTCAACATCTGATAAAAGCCCAAACAATAATGAAATGTCTAAATAAATTCCATTTCACTTTGAAATAAGCATTAATTCATATATTTCAAAATCAATGAACTTATTGAAAAACACTTCCTTTTAAGTGTGAATACAATACAACGCAATAAATAGCTTAATATTTATTGATAAATATGATATCATTTGATTTTTTCTTATTATAACTAAATATTAAAATAATAATAAATGCATTATTAATAAAACATAATAATTATTATAATAATAAATGATTTAAAACTATTAAACATTATAAATACCTGTATTAACGGCACAAACATTTAACTGATAAATAAAATTTATTGATTCTCTCAAAGTTTTGCTTCAATTTCTGATTTGCGATTTCGATAACATATTGAATATAATTTGAGTCAACAATTAATTGTTTGTCACAAATGATTGGGATTTCCATTGAATGACTACTTCTGACGGCAACTATTATTCGATCGCTTTTACTAATAGTTAGACCAGAATTACGAAAACCACTATTTATGGCACAATTCAGTAATAATTTAGCAGAAGATAAACCATTACAACAGACGTGAAGAATAAATGGCTCGAATTTAAAGCTGGCCTTAAAACAGATCTCATTCTTCTCAATATCGATAGCATTCATAATATCATTAATTTCTACCAAATTATGCGAAACGTATAACCATTTTATTCCTTTCTTTTCATTAATCGATTCCTCGGTTTCATTATTATTACCGAATATAATAATACGTCCCGAACATGAACTCGTTGTGTAATAATTATCACAATTGTTTAGGAATTCAATTAAATCAATAATAGGCTCATCTATTGATCCCTTTCTACTCATGTCTTCTCTCGAACCCAAACGACTCTCTTTTTCGGATTTAAATCTATTTGTTTTCGACATTATTTATATTATTTTATCTCAAATTTGTTTCAAATGTTCACAAATTGTTTAACAGAAAAACACAATAATAAATAATTTAAATCAATGACAGAATGATTGACAAATAGCTATTAATTTTACAGTTTGTTTACTATTTAAACACATTTTACGAAAGCCGACAAAATATCAATATTTTTGTTTTGTTTTGTTATATCTTTTGCGAAATTCAAAAACAATAACAAATTCAAAATTAATTAAATTAAAAGATTATAATCTGTAAAAATCAATACGAATAATGTCAGTAACACTTCATACAGATGTCGGAGATATTAAAATAGAGTTGTTTTGCGAGAAATGTCCGAAAGCTTGTGAAGTCTGTTAATTATATTGACTTTCGAGTCATTTTGTTT
>JAQFXV010001877.1:0-11950 GCA_034694065.1 Camisia spinifer | reverse complement strand
CACACAAATTTTTTTTTATAATATCCTCTTGTAATTTTTGAGGCGAACCAAAATGTGGATAAATTTGATATCTTATTATAAAACAATCCAATCCCATCCACTTCGGCGAACATGCCTTAAAAGTGCATTTTTCATCGGAAAAATTAATGTCATATAGAACTGACAAAATAGTACTGTTGTACTATATCTCATCGATTTTAAATTATCAATTTTTTAACATTCACATTTTCGTATTTGTGAAAATGTAAAGGATTAAATTCGAAAGGAATTGAACATTAAATAGATTAAAGAATTAAATCATGAATGGAAATATGGTTTCTACAGTTTACAATTATTATATTTATGAGATGTGGAATGAAGGATGAAAACTAATTGTAGGCTATTATGGCAACAAAGTGTATGGTTATATTTATACAATTCTAATATTATCTAATATTTTACTAACTGGTATTGTTTCGCTTTCATTTTTCCCTTCTTACTTCTCCTTTACTTTTCGACTTTTATTTTCATTTTACATGCTTTAACTTTTGCTTGAAAAATCATCTTTAGTGTTTTTCAATTTACTTTTACGTTCACACTTGAAAGCAGAACAAAAATTAAAGCCTAATCTAGAATGACTGTCATATTATTTGAGTTTTGGAAAAATGAATCATCCTTTATTAGAAAATAACTAAATTACATATTTGTGTTCTTCAAATATTTTTACTTTTACTCACGTTTATATTTTGCTTTATAAGGTTGAATTTTACTTGCTTTTACTTTTTTAAATGAATTTTCAGTTAACTTGATTTTTAGGACTCTTTAATTTACTTTTACTTCAAAAAGCATAATTCACATTAGTATTAACATGATGAATATGATTTATGAAAAAATTATGTGAGATATTTATTTTTCTTATTCTATCGCATCCGTGACACGGTGAGCATAAAAATTTGGTATACCCCCTTGTGGTAATTTAAAAATATCCACCGGCTAATGTTTTTTTTATCCCGGCCCTTGCCACGGGTGTACCACGGTCTGGGCGGAAAAAATACCCCCCTGAGCTGAGCGAGTCTGGCTACCTCTAGAAATAACCTAACAATATTATCTATATATTTTCTCAATTCAGAGTCTTAAAATCATAAACATCACTTTTGAAAAAAATTAATTTTTTGGAAAAATTAAAATAGTAACGTTATTTCATTTCAAGGAACATTCTCATGTTTGGTGGCATCAATTAACTTGAAGAGAAACATTGGAAATTACATAATAAAACGATTTATCCCTTCTTCTATTATAGTGATAATGACATTTTTAAGCTTCTGGATTCCGACTTTCATCGCACCGGCAAGAGTTGCACTCGCATTAACTGTTTTATTAGCATTAATAGCGCAACAAATTCAGGGAGAATTAAATGTTTCATATGTTTATGCACTGGAAGTTTGGACAATAATCTGCATTACATTTGTTTTCTTAACACTAATAGAATATGCGATCGCTATTTCATTTCCTACAGTTGAAAATAATTCGACTCAAGATAATTCAATTGAGAAAGGATGGAAAAAATGGATTAATTTTATAAAATTCAAACCTGGGCCAAGGAATTGCGTTATAGATATGATATCAAGAGTTTTATTCCCAGTTTTCCCAGTTCCCAGTTCCCACCATTATTACTATTATTTTTTGCGTTGCCTATTATTATATCTAAAATTTTAATATTTTTGAGTAAAAGCAAAAATTTGTTTTGACGTTGGTGTTTAATGAGAATACTGCTTCATTTTTCATGTATTATGTAAATCATCTTGAAATTATAGCGATGAAAAGTTTTATCCTCAAATAGTTATTCTATTTTAAAACACAGTTAAATTTAGAATCTTCTCAGTGGTCCTCGTAACAAAAGCTCTTGGTTTGGACAACTGGAAGTTGTCTGGATCTGAACACACTTTGAGCATGTCTAAATGATTTTTTACTCTTCGAAATTATGGTTAAGGAAGTTTAATTTTCAAAAGAACTTCACTATCGTTAAAAAGTTCATAGGTATTTATTTTATTGATATGAAAATGATTTCATTGAAAATATTTGTGTCGAGAAAAAATAATTTATTTTTGTCCGAATAAATAATTTAATTTTTTTTAAACATTATTATAATCATTACAAAACTTCAAATCTCAGATTGCTAAATTATTTGGGTTTAAATTGAAAGAGTTAATGAGCTCCAGGGCAGATGGCTTGTACTGATTTACCAGGACATTCTGATTCACAATTACCGCCAATGACAAATAATAATGATTGCAATGTTTGGACCTGTAGGAGTCCACCTGGAGATGTACAACTCCCTTTTGGAAATTTAGAAAAGTCTCTCAAACGATACGTTGTTGATCCTCCACAAACAGTATTATCAAGTGGAATCACTTGCCACTCAACTGCAGTTACTATAGAGGAATATTCATCATTATAATTTCTTTATATTGAAAAATATTGACAGCAAGTGTGTAGAGAAACTGACGAAAACCATGACATTTATGAGATCGACATTATATCTGTTATTGAACGCCCCTATTTTCATACTGATAGCTGAATGTATTATTTATTGATAATTTGGTTTTTACTTTGGTGATAGATGGAAAAATGTCTCTGTTTGTAATTTGTAATTTTTGAAAATTAGTGAGACTTCTTTTGCAGATAAAGGAAAATAAAATATTAAACGTTTTCATCAAAATCTATTGATATTATGATTGTCAAAAGCTTATCTAAATTTTTCCATTTTTATATAGAACTCGTCATTCGATTGAACATAAATAAATTCCTTCGTTTGATTATGTGGCCAATTAATAATTAATATGTGATCTGCTTATAATCTGAGCACCGGCTTAAACGAGTTTTATTCCCAAGAAAGGCCAAAATACACCTTTAGCAATAATTAACTTTTCATATCAATCATAACTTTGTTATATTTTTCTCATCCATTGAGCCTTTTAAACAAGTAATCCTTGAAATATAATCTATTATTGATTGATCGTTGGAGCAGAATAATAAATTATGAAAATCTCTCCTTACGGAAATGAGCACTTAAATTAGCATGAGCAGCGGTTATATTAGATATTTCTTTCAAAATAATAGTTTAAAAATAAACTGCTTGTATTTTTTCCGCTTCTAATTTTATCTCTTTACCATGGTTAGTCAATTAATTGAAATGACTCTTTCGATTGAATACTTTCGATTTTAGATGAAATAACAGAAGCGGAATCTTCAATGTGTTGTACTTGGAAATCATATAAAGATGAGAAGTGTTTCAAGATAATTGATAAGGTAGCTACTCAAGAGGAGGCAGCGTTGCCAACTTTCGTTTGCCTCAAAACTGGACAAAAATATACCGAAGGGGGACCCTTACATCATTTTTCAATTTTTAATTCCAAAAATTTGAGTTGAATTTTATATTAGTTTTTCGTTTTAAATGAATAGTTTTTCTCTGATTCCGCAGCTTTGAGCTATTTATTATTATCAATTGAATGATCAGGAGAATAAGTTTTCTAAAGATAGTAATTCCCGTCGGGAGCTGGCCAGAAGTAGTCAATTTCTGATCAGACCTTATCAAATAGGGTATCAATCTTTTCAGCTCAATGAACTGAACCCAACGATGTATCACACATGTGAATTGGTTGGAGAAAAGCCCTTCAATCTTCATTAATCCGTTTCAACTTCAAAGTTAGTTTTAGTCATGTTCAAGGTCGAGTACCACTCTGGAAATCGTCCAAAAACTTTTTACTATTTTTCTCAATTTTTTAGTGAAATATCAAAAAGCTAAACCCCGTGGAACATTGTCATCCGAATTTTTGAAAATAACTTCTCTCCCATAGACTCCATTATAAAAATAATTTATTAAAAATTTTTTACTCCTAAACCGGAAGTGATAAAAATCTAATCTTTTGCTTGAAGATGTATCACTACAAGAGCTATAAATTCCGACCATCAAAATCCCCTGCCCAGCTACAATGTCTTATGGCTACCATCCCTTTATAAAAGAATGTTCTTTTCGCACACATTAACAGATATAGACAAAGAGTTTTGGATCACAATTCAAGTTCTAAAAGTTTGAACTAATGAAGATTGAAGTCTCATTAGTTTTTTGAAAGGTAAAAAGTTTTTATTAGAGATTATTCTATAAAGTTAGCACTTTTTCAAAAATATTGGTCAAATACAGAAAATAAAACTGTTTCCGAACAAAAGCTTAACTTAGATTTTTCTAATGAATCAGAAGATGATATAAATATATCACAAGACAATTCTCTTGTCACACAAGAAGAATCTTCACTCGTATCATAAGACGATTCTTTTCATGAATTGTTCTTTTCCTAAATATGTTTGTAATTTAATTATTAAAAGGGAAAAGACTTTTTAATTTATTTTTAAGTTAATTTCATTCTAAGACTTTGTATTCACACAATTATCGTCGGAATCAATTTATTATTACATTTGATTTCAATAAGAAAATTATCGATTCTATAGTTGAATAAAAATTTTACTTTAATGAATATTCAGTTAAACTCAAAAAAGTTTATTCAAAAAAAATCAATTGATTCCTTTAAAGTTAAATAAAAATTATTCAAATCAAGTTAAAAAGATATTTATATATGCAATACTGTTGTAACAATATCTGGTATATTGGGTGCGAATATTGCCCAAAGGTATGGGATTAGACTTAACAGAACGGTCACTCTTATATGTGTCCAAAAATAGCCAATTCTCAGAAATATATTATGGACTTTAACTTCTACTCTCACTGTTTAAAATCCTATTCGCAGTTATGAGTTCTGTCATATGATTGGATCAGTAACTCTTCATATCTGTTATTACTTAAAAGGTCTGTTTTCTGTTAATGTGAGTTTTGTTAAACTTTTGGAAAGTTTAGGAAAAAATATTTTCTTTGTTATTTAAAAATATAATACTGTTTAGTAAATAACTCATTATTCGAGGAAAGAGTTAGAAGTTATAACAAATTCTTAACTGATTAACAAAACAATACTTACTTAATTAAAAAGTTTTTAAAATAGATTAAATTGAATCGTTTCTGTACAGCATTTTATTTTCAACAAAATCTGTTAATTTTAAGCAGAATTGGAAAAAAAGAAAAGTAAGTCAAAAAAAAATTCTATCATTTGAACTAATTCTATTCAATTATTCTAAACCTAAAGTTTTCGAATTGAATCGTTGTCTGTAAATCAGTTTTCTCATCTCTAATCGTATAAGCAGTTTGATATTATTTAACTTAGTTTATTTTTAGTTTTTATATATTTCTCATATTATATAACTTTTTCAAAGTGTCACCACTTTATGAAGGACCAAAAGGTTTAAGGAGTTGTATTGAAGTGCAATTAAAGCCTAAGCGATTAGAGAAATCAACGAACACAGAAATAACTTCCATTGAAAAGAGAAATAGTTCTAAAGCAAAAAGACAATTGGATCAAAATCTACAAAGTTTAAAGCGAGAAACTATTCAACAGATTGATAATGACTTGAGTGCTGGAATTGATGGGAATAATGAGAGAACATTTCAACAATTTCCTACATCTATGCTTTCAAACGATAGAATTGAGAATAAGTTGGACATTAAAATACGTGAATTAATACATGAGGTTAAAAAAATAAATCTAATACAACTGGAAGATAAGTTGAAATCAATTGAAGACAATAATAATTTAATGGCAAATGAATTGGTAGTCATTAGAAATGCAATTGAAAAACAGGAACAAAGTTTCAAACAAGAAGTCAATCAACAGATTAATGATATGAAAGAAGTACTGATCAATTCATTTGATAAGAAAATAACAGAAGTGTTGGAAAACTTTCGCGTTAAGGGTTTTAAAGAAACTTTGATTATCGATAATCTAAATGAAGTTGTAAATGATGACAATGAATCAATAGAAGAGCTATTTTTGACTAACAGTCAAACTGAGAATAACGCATAACGCAGAGAATACTTCATTAGAGGCGAGTGAAGATTTTGAAAAACTAAATCAAACAAAAGTACCAGAAATAATAACTTTAAATACCAATAATCTGAATGAAAATAAGTGTGATGGAAGCCAATTAATTATTGAAGATGATTGGATTACCGAAAGTCAAACTCAAGATTCAAATAACAAGAAAAGTACTTCTACTGAGTTAAATGATGATAATGTGATTCAATGCAACACAACATTACCTAATGTAACAAAAAATGCTATAAATGAAGAGCTTTACAGGGATTCCTTTGATGAGTTATTATTATTATATAAGAAGAATATGAAAACTCTAATTGAAGACAAAGATTTTGATTTGGAATCAAAGGAGGCCTTAAACGAAATACATATCAATGAAAAATCTAAAGCTGTGACTGCTTTTATTGAGAGATTTGGATATAGAAGTTTGAGATTACATAAAGAGATTGATAAAGAATACGAAAATTCAATTAAGTCTAATGTTGCTGCAAATTTGCAAAAATCCTGTAAAGATCTTGAGAGAGTACTCAATAGTACACTCATTTTCTATAGAATGCGAATAAATAATGCTTGTCATGGTTTGCGTTCTGATCATGTGAAGTCATATATTATTAATTTACATGAAAATTTAGCTAAACTAAAACTAATTCTAAAACTAAAACTAAACTAATTCATCTCTCGATTATTTTGAAAGCAGATCGAAGAACATTTGCAACACAAACATGAAGAACAAGTACATAAACAATTTGGAAGACAAGTTGAATGAAATGCAAATTAATTATGAAACTATTCAGAAAATAAAATCATTTCAGCTCTAGGTTTGAGTCAGAAGAGGACAAATGAATTTTATTTTATTGAAGAAGTTTCTGGTAATAGTTTGAGAACAGGTTCAGACGACTCGAATGATGTAGTAATTCATTGGGTTTCACTTTCGCCTTTCGCTAAATTGACTTCAGATTATTTGATTGAATTTGAAAATAACGAAACATTTTCTCAATCAGTAATGAAAGGAATTTTCTCGTTTACGAAATCAGATCCAAAACAAGTATATGTATATGAAATGGAAATTGGATTCAAATCTATCGACTATTAATAATAAATTCATCCAAAATCAAAAAGAAAATAAACCTTTTCTTGAAATGAGTTAAAAGAATTGACTCACTTTTGTTTCATTTTTTTTATAATTTTAGCTGTTTTTGATAAACAAGTGTCACAGTTAATGAGTGAATGTTTTGGTAATCAATTTCACTCACTTTTAATGATCATTCAATTTTATCTGATTTAATATTTTGTCAAATATTAGATACAAAGCAAAGTGTTATTGGATATTCATTTCCATCGACTTGTATTTCATTCGAAAATTGTCACGACATTAGATTTAAAGTTATACTAGTAATTATAGGGAAAACGAATTGCAATTATAAAGAGTTTGGTTCTCATATGTTTAGAGCATTTACTTTTGTTTATCGATATATCGGACCGTTAGTACCCATCAAGAAAAGTACTGATAAATTAATAAATATGACTTTCGGTCCAATAACTGATCCTCAAAATTTTGGAATTGACAAAGAATTCAAAGCAATTGCTTATTATGATTGGGAATTAACTCATCCAAAACTGTTATTCGTTAGTTGGGAACAAACTTCCGGAACAGATGACTGGTATCTGTCATACACTTCTACTCCATCTGAATTCAATTATATTGATAAGAAGGAATGGACTAAAAATAGAATGATTAAATGGAAAACTAATGGAATAATTAACTTAACGGGAATGTTTGTACTCTATAATAAATTGTTCATAACCTGTTTTTTCACACATACCGAAGGTTTTATGAAAGTTTTGTCTCCAGAATTAACAGAAAAGGAACTCAATATTGATGTAAAAAATATATTTTTTGAACTCTTGAGTATTTTTATAAAAATTAGATATTTGATAGTCAATTAATGATTTGTCTTATATTTCAATAAAAGCGTTATTTAGAAAACAAAAACTTCAAAGATTTTCTGGGATGTAATGACTTGAGACCATCAAAATCTGATGACTGGAATGTTATCAATACTCTCACTCTTATATTGATTATACTATTATTGGTTTCACTATTAGTGGCACTCTTTATAGGTCTCATATTTCACAGAAAAAATAAGAATAGTTCTACTGAAGAAGAGGTCAAAAGCAAAATCAATGAAAAAGTTCCAGCCGTTGATAATGTGAATAAAAGTAATTCTGTTAATGAAGTTGTGGATAAAAAAATTATTGATAGAGAAGTCAATAATTCGAAGAGTAAACCGATTGTAAAACATGAAGGCATTGAAGCGCAAAATGAAAGCATTAGATCTGATGAAAATTTAACTCAAATTCCATTGAAAGAAAAAACGGATGAAATGAAAATAAACGAAGAAAAGAATGTCACTCAAGAAAAATTATTCCCTGAAAAACCAGACGAAGTTTCTGAGAAAAATTCTATAGAATAGATTTAATTATATAAAAAAGTGAAACATTTATCAGTTTTAGTCTTTAATTCATTTTTCAATAATTTAAATAATATATTCTTATAATTTAATTGAGTTCTGAACTTATTATTCAATTTCATTATTTTCTGTATCGGTTAATATTTTTCAAGTAGTATTCGATGCTTTGACAGAAATTCAAGTTAAAATTGATTTAAATGAATAGAAATATATTTCAATTACTTTAAATAGAAAGAAAAAGTTTATTTTCATTGAATTTGTTCTTAAAATTGTGAATTTCTATTTCAAAAATTGGATACTTGAACAATTGATTTCATAGTAAAGTTTTAATTCGAAAATTATTCAATTTAAACTTTATAACTAAGTTTTTGTGTTATATATTTAGGAAAAATTTAAATTTGAATCATAATTGCTCTCATAATCAAAGAATTTATATCAATATATAGGTCATTAATTTTATTAACATTTATCTAAAACTTCTCTAATCTTTGACTAGTTATAAACCCCTAACTTTTTTATACATTTGTGAGTGAACTGAAAATGCATGAATTGATTGAATAAAAACTGATAATAATTTATGTGAACTGTAAAAGAGAGCAAAATCCAAAGTTTTTTCAGCTATCAAAATATTTTACTATACGGTCAAAAACATTACTAAAAATCTAAACTGTGTTTAAATTTAATGATAATATTAATAAAATGCCATCAATTCATTCAAAAGCAGATAAATCTTATTCTGTCGGAGATGTGATCATAACATGTCAACCATTAGTTCATGTGCTTTGCAATCAATGGAAAGGAGAACGATGTGATTATTGTCTGACATTCAATGGTTCGAAAATAAATCCGCTGAAGAAGTGCTCGAAATGTAATCAAATGTTTTATTGCGATAAAAATTGTCAGAAAAACGATTGGATTTGTGGTCATAAATATGAATGTGATTTATATCCAAAAATCGATAAAACTTTGCTAAAGAATGGAATCGTTGGAGTCTTTTTGCGATTGCATTTAATGTTAAGAAAAGACAAAACAATTGCTTCAAAAGGCTATAAATTGGCGAATAATAACATGTTATCACTTAATGATTGTCAAACTTATTCACCGTATTTTGAAAGCAATGCAAGCTTTAAATCATTATTTAATAATTTTTGTGAAGACCTGAAGAGATGTGGCGTTAAATTTGATCGCAAAATATTGTCTGAATTATTCTCTAAAACATTGAATATCGCGCGATATAATAAATCATTAGCTTTGGATGATTTTGAAATTGAATTATCAATAGATAGAAGAGTACAAATAATGTTTGGACGCGATATTGCGTATGTCAGTTGTGGTATTTATATTCCGATCACAGCTTTCAGTCATTCTTGTGCTCCAAATGCTTGCGAAACACTGATTGGTAATAAACTTGAGATCAGAGCCATTAAACCAATTGATGTCAACGAAGAGATCACTCTTTCTTTTATAGAGTTAGATCAGTCTAAAAGGGATCGAAAGGAAATACTAAAAACTGGATTTTCAATTGATTGCAATTGTATTAAATGTATGTCTGATTCCGATAATAATATTGATTATCAAAGACTCAAAATATTAGGCAAACAAATAAAGGATGAGTTTAGGGTTTTTTCAAAAATTGGAGATAAAGGTTACAAGAATTGCGCGAAAATGGATTCACTTCAAGAAGAGTTGTTAGCGTTATATAAAGAAATTTTTGGTAATTATTATCCGAATCTCACCATTAAATATATCCAATATTTTCAGTGGAAGACTTTCAAAAACACTTCTAAAGAATTTATGAATGAATTGAGAGAATGTGTGAAAAATCACATCAAAATAACTCACGGATCAGATCATCTCTTATATGGAAGATTCGAAAAATTCGATTATGTGTCAAATTTTTATAAAACAACGAATTTCTAAACACATTTTTCATAGGTTTTAAATAAGAAAGTAAACTTTTCTCACTTTTAAAACTTATTGCTTATAAGATCGAAATTATTTAATGAATTTTAAATTTATGGAAATATTTCACTCAATTATTAGTTATACCATAGTATGGATGCTTTCATAAAGTTTAACTCTTTTAAAACATTAATTTTTTTGATGTATTGGTTAATGACATTCTAAAAAACAACCCATAATTTTAATCAATAATAAAAAGCCTTCAAACTATTTGATTAATAAAATATGAACGACTCTTCTTATGAAAGTTTCCAACGTTTCAATTGATTCAAAAGTCTTGAATGATTCAAAAATGAATGATTAGTTTAAAAAGTCTGAGACAGCTGAGAAATCTGATTGTGATTGTTTTAACTTAATATTCATAAAATATATAAATAATTTTCATTTAAAGTGTTTAGGGCTCATTTACATAGTGCACACGCAAAATTTGAAGGTATTCAGACCCCTACCCCCTCCCTGCACGCAGATGCAAGCTTTCCTTAAATGGAAAACAGTGCTCACGCTTTTTCTTGGAACCCCCCCCCATAGCCCAAAATAATTTAATACATTTCAAATGTAAATCAATTTATTTTTTATTGAACTCTTAGCTTTTTAGTTACACCATTACTATTAAAAATACTATCTCTTTTGCTATATTGTTATTATTTTTTGTTTTCTTTATTTAGTCTTAGTTGAGCCAAAAATACTTGCAATTAAATTGTTGATAATTTAATGTTTATTTCATATAAATAATATTGAAGAACACCTAAATTTTAAATATTCCGCGCAAAAGTTGAGTGCGCACTTTCGACGATACCCCCTATTAATTGGTACACGCACTTGCACGCTTTCATAGAACCCCCCTCCCCCCAAGTCTGCGTGCGCACTATGTGAATGAGCCCTTATCTAATTCTTTTAAGTTAAATTCTCTCAAATTCCATTCCCTAACATGCTTATAATCAAAATACTTAAATACCATTATTATGCCTCGTTATGAACGAGATCTACAATGAAAATGAAAACTTTAATGTTTGACTCAATCAGTAAAAACTGGTATCCTTTGAGGACCATTACAATAAAAATTTTAAAAATATGTAAAAAGGACTTCACCCAAATATGAATACAAGTTTGTTTACAATTAGCTATCTATCTATCTCTGTCCGCAATAATGGTTGAAAAAATTTCAAAGTTTTAAAAATTGGAAAATTTTCGAAAATCTCTTTTAATAAGGGCAACAATGAGTTAAAGAGAAATATTTCGAGAGTAAGTTAATGAGTGATCTGTAGAGACAATATATAAGAGACTGATTGATAGAAAATTTTGAATAACAGATTTTTGTTCTATGATTTGTAGGGCTGACTAGTTCTTTATCATTAAAACAATATTTTACACTCTTTTTAATAACTTAAAAATTGATTCTTTAAAACTGTGAATTTTAATCTTAAACCTTAGAAACCTTCTTAGTTATTATATTTTCTATTGAAAACAGCTATTATTTTACTCATAACGCCTGGAAACTATTTATTTGTTCTGTAATTATTCCTGGATAACTTTTTTAAAAATTGAGATAAATTTTTTTTA
>JAQFXV010001876.1:0-11952 GCA_034694065.1 Camisia spinifer | reverse complement strand
TTAAAATATAGTCTGGTCGTAACAATAGCAGAAAAGCTCTATATAGCTATTGTTCCGAACTAGTTCGGAACAATAGCAAATATAGCATTTTTCGCTATTGTTACGAACTAGTTCGGAACAATAGCAAAAATCACATTTTAAGCTATTATTCCGAACTAGTTCGGAGCTTTACACACAGCCATTTTTAAATTATTGAGATTAATGACATCCTTGTGAGGTTTAGTTAATTTTACTTGTCAGCATAATTTAGTTTTCCATTTCTTAAAATGGTTATATAAAAAGTCATTTATAAGAGTTTTTATAAGATGTACCTTGCGATTGTACACCATTATGTTATAAAAACTTTCAAAGTGATGGGTTCGTATGGGTTAAATTTTTGTAACTCATCGAGAACTTTATCGAAATGATTCAAATAAGTTCTCAAAAACTGTATGAAAATTTGTCGTTAATTGTAGTTTGAGCCATGAAAACGAAATGGTTATGCTTAAAATCACAATTTATACCCTTTACTTTGAATCAATTATCAATTTTATGGTAGACATCAAAATATGTCTTGTCCCACTCATCACATCTTTTCATATTTGAATCAATCAATACCTTAATATATGCTTCAAAAAAATTTGAATAGATAATACGAAATGAAAAATTTATGATGTTTAAAGACTGCTATGACACGCTTTACAATCCTTTGAGATTTACCCAGAAAAACATTCAAGGGAAAAAATGCATTAGAGGATAAATTAACTGAAGTTCGGATTGATGGAAAATTTTAAACCTTAGTTCTGAGTTGTTCCTTCAAAAAGCGAAAAATTACTCGAATTTCTTAGAAACAAATCAGAGAACGGAGAAAGTCCACAAAAAGCGGAGTCACCGCTTCGGAAACGTAGACATAGAATTCGCATTCTATGAGTCAGACAATAGTATCAAATTTAAATTTCTTTAACTGTATTTCAGTAACTGTATGTATCAATTTTTTGTTTTTAGAGTTTTGATTCTATAGATTAAATGGATTTCCTCATAGTTCAAATCATTCAAGATTAAAATGTTAACAAACTCTTCTCAATTCCGGACAAAAAGCATCCATTTTGTGGTATGGTCTTCACTCTAGACAATTGAAGGTAAAATCTGGAATGGCCAGTTTAAATATGAATGCGTGGTCACCAGGATCAGTCAAAAATTATGATTAAAACTGCAATTTCACAATAATTGTTTTTGGGAATTTGAATTATTAAAAATTGATTCTTACAAGTAGGGTCAGATTTGATGGGCTGTTATCATTTTTAGTGATTTTCAGCGTGAGTTATTCCAATAAGTGATTAGCAAAAAAAATTACAATTCTCGTTATTTACATAAGAGTTGAAATTACGGCTTTGTATCGTCTTTGTGTTTGGAAAATCATGGAAAATAATTCATTAAATTATTCTGAAAATCATTCTAAAAAGTGTCCAATTTTTCTTCCAACAATACATTTAGCTTTTTGATAAACCATTTTGGGAAATATTCCATAAATATTTTAAAGTTTCAAATTTTAACAGAATATTTCCCTCACTTTCTAGTAATAAAACAAAACTTTATTTATTCATTTCTAGTTTAAGTATTCATTTGAGTGTTGAAATAAAAAAATATTATATTCAACAGAAATAGAAAATTTTTGTCTCAATAAAATAGTCGTGCTTCAATCGATTCGAAATAATTTTTTGTTTCTAGATAAAAAGTAGAATACATTGGCAACGGACGATGGGAAATTGCTTCTTTGAATTTAGAATGATCGATACTAGTCATTGTTAGTCCTCGAAGGTTTAGACTTTGCCCGACAATACTTTTACTAAATAATATTTCAATAATCCATGTGAGATACCATCGAAAGCATTGCTATAGATATAGTCAAGAAAAATCGCATCTTCACATAGAACAAAAGCATCATTCAAAGCTTTAAATATTTCAAAAATTAGGTCAGTTAAATTACCCTCTATTTTACCGCTCGTTCGCAAACCATATTGAATACTGGGCTCCAAACCATTATCAGTTGTATGAGCGTTGAGTCTATTAAAATTATGTTTTTGAAATAGCTTGAATAGATTGTTCTTAACAGTTATAGGTCTATATGAACTGATTTGATCAATAGTTTTACTTTTTTATGAAGTAACTCTGATTATTTTCATTTTATCAGGCATTTTCTTAAATTCAAGAATTTTCCGGAATAAATAGAATAAAATTTCATTGTAAAAATCTGAGCATTTCTTGATATTGATAATAATAGTTTTGGCAATAAACCTTATATTGTACCAAACTCAAATTAAAGCTTATTAAGATCGAAAATTAGATGAATATAATGATAAAATTTATTGAGACATTTCGTAAAATATTGTTATGAATTTTTTGGAAAATGAGGGCTGGATACGTCTAACAATTTTTAATCGTTTAAATTTAATTTTCATTAAATTTGATTTTCAAGAATATTTAGTTTTGTAATATTTCATCACATTATTTCAAACACAAGGACATATTAACGCGTGAAACTATTTCTAGCCATGTAATCCATTTTCTTTCTATCGTAAATACTGTTAAGTTCTATAAAAATTTCGACAATTCAATCTCAATATAGAGTATCAGGCAGAAAAGTTAGTAAGACTTCTAACTGGTGAAACTTCAAAAAAATCCTTGAAAGCGGTAACTTTAAACATGAATTTGTTCCCAACCAAAATATTAATTGTAGGTTTTATTAATGAAATAAATAGATCTATGAAGCGAACAATTTACAGCTATTTATAAGTATCAAATAATGTCCTCTCAAGAATAAACACGGAGATAGATGGAATGTTATAGTGAATGAGCGAGCATTGATGCTCACAATCAGGAAAGACATAGAAAATTTAAATTGAAAATATTATTTAAAAATGAATTATTCACTACTTGCTCAAAAACTTACATATGTGAGCAAGTATCAAGTTTAAATATTAATTTTAATAGAAATGATCATCAATTTTATAAGTTGAAACTTTATTATGGCTAAATTGACAAATAAATATGAATATAATATTGAACTTTTATTTTTAATTTAGAAGCTTCTGTTTAGCTTTAATAATCTTTCCTCAATCAATGTTAATAATTAACATGATACTCGCACAAAATTTGCGATAATACATATAATCTAATGTTAATCTATTTCGAATGGCATTTCGTTCATTAAATTTGATGGATTTTTCAACGTCGTATAATTTAAATTTATGTAATCCCTGAGGCATTGCCATAAGCATATGACAAACATTTAAATCTTGGATTACGAATTAGTGTAAAAAATTTCATCATTCAAAACTCTTTATTTTTATTATCATTTTATGTAAATTTCTTCTTATTTTTTTATTTGAAGCGATCTAAACTTTTATAGTTTCCCTAAATTCTTATTCAATTTATCATGAATTCAATGATCAGTAATGAATAGTTGAGCGTAAATGGGTTTCAATATATTTGAATGATAATCAGAAATGATTTTAAATCTAATTATCTCACAATCTTAATAGAAATAATTTCTTTTCACTTTTATATTTTCAAACAGACAATACGATTGCTTTCAAGCACTGAAGGGTTTTCATAATCAAGCATTTATATTTTTTCAAAGATTTTATAAATGACTTGTTTATCTCATGATCTTATCATTTTAAACGTGTCAAAACTAAGTTAAAAGTGTAATCCATCAAACTAGTTTAAAATTATTGCCTGAACCCACTTGTCACATGTCATAATATGGTTTATGTGTTTCAAGAATGCATTAATTGTGGATAGTTTTTTATTACAGATGAGATCCATCGTAATTAATTAACTCTCGTAGAATTTTCAATTTAAAAAGCTTTATATCTATTAATGTGTGCGAAAAGAACACTCTTTTATAAATTTTGAGTAAACATTCAATAAAACCTATAACTGCTTTTCAGACCTTTAGACGTTAATTCATAACTCATTAGTAATGAGAGTTACTATGAGTTGAATAGATATCAAAATACGTTATCAATAATTTTTAGTGAATGAGTATAAAAGAAAATAAATTCAATAAGAGTCTGAACTATTGTTTGTATTTCAATTATTTTGAGCTCACAATTATATTGCTTTTATGAGTTTTATGCTCTTTTCCACCTAATATCGCATTCTTAATTTGCTCATGTTTCCAAATTTTCTTATTAACTTTTTTTTAACAATTAAATTAGTATTAAATTCCATTTTCTTTAGTTTATTTTTGTTTTGATAATAAAAATACAATAAAATATAAATTGAACTATTGAGTGAAAATCAAGTTCATTAAACATTTACTCAAATCTAATGTCACATTATTTTTTATCAGAAGTTAATCTTGAGTTCAACATATGAATAATGGGATTTCATAAGTTTTATGCCTTTCACTTAACAGAGTATTGAATGCAATAGAAATTATCAAAAAATATGTGATCTTTTCGCACACATTAACAAATATGAATAAAGTTTAAAAGCCAGACAAAGTTCAGTATAGAATTATTTCAAGTTTTGAGTATATCATTCAATTCACAGATGAATAAGATAAAATTACTTATAGATGTTTCAATTATTTAAACTTTCTCAATATAAAACTCCATTGCAATTTTAAAAAGTATCATCTATAAATTATCTTATTCGAGTTTTGTTACATTCCAAATAACTTTTATTTCAAGGTTTTATAAATTACTCATATTACAATTGTTATTTAAGTTTAAAATTTAAAGTTTGCGAAATTATGTAAATTGTAATTACTCATTTTGAATAATACAAGTTAAATATTGTTAAGGATCTATTATATATTCATATTTTGTAAATGTTATTTATAATTCTTCTGATTCTGAGAACTGAGAAAAGACAATTTTATTGTTTTACGTTGACCTTACCCTATAGCCTTGCAGGGATCTTCTCATAGCCAACAATTTAAAATATTCAACCTCTAATTCAAATAGACTCATAAATTACTCAACACTTAAATATTCTTAAACGAATTTTTCAGAAAAAGGTCTTGACAACTACTCAATATCTTCTATCTAAATGTGATGATTCGAAAAATTTATTAAAAATCATTTCATGAATAATAAATTTGTAAAATTATTAAGAACTAAACAGTAAGATGATTAAGAAAATACCAACTTTCCTAGTTTTTTAATTTTCTGAAAAAATAAAAATCATCTTTAAAATAATTTCTATAATATTTTGCAATTTCTTGAAACCTATTTTTTTTAATAACAAAAGGAAAACAGAATGAAAAACGTTTGAATGAGAGCTTTTGTTTTCGTGTATCTGACAAAACTAGTTCTTCATTTTAATATATTTCGAGCTTATCTTTTTATATCTGCATGATTTGAACATAACAATTATTCATTAATCTTCATTACACAATATTAACCACCTAAATATTGTTAACATTTTCAATTGTTAACAAAAATTCCAGACAATATGATGAAAAATACAAAGTTTCGCACTATTTTCCAGTTAATGTATATAATGATTTTTTTAAGACATTTTCTAATAACTTCATTTAAAAGTCACGAATGCAAAAATAGGGCCCTTTTCTAGTCTGCCACCGCTGGCAATGAGACTTACTTTAGTTTAAAATCTATAATTTCGTGAATACTAACTTAAACAAAGAAAAAATACAGCAAAATTTTGAAAAATTATTAAATTTCATAATTAAAAACGAATCAAAATATTTATTAAGTAATTATTCAAGCTTTCACTTTTCAAATTTTTTTATCCTCCTAAAAAGCACTTTGAAAGGCTTCAACAAACTAGAAAAATCAACAACTTGGTCAAATTACAATATTTAATTACACAGTATTAATTTATTTTCTTTTTAATGAATTGATTAATTACAATCTGACTACATTTTTAGGCCGAGCAATATTAAACATTTGCATAAAATTTAGAAAGGCTGTAATTTTGTCAATAAATCATATAAAGTTGCATATGATTAGCAATTTTTTTTCAGGAAAAATACTCTATGTTTTTAATAATTGATCCAAATAAATATTTGAATGCTCATTTGAAAGCTTAATCTCTTGATCAAAAGAAGATTAGCTCAATGTCGGGGGTATTAATTGCTCATTTTCTAAACAAAACACATTTAAATTTTTTCTTCTTAAAAAATTTGAAAATTCACGAGAGAAATTAGAACCCATTCCCTCTTCAGCGAAATCATGTTAATTTAATGGCAAAAACGTTACTCATAATCACTTTCGATTTCGTATATAAAGAGCAGTAACAATAGATTCAAAATCATTCAATTGTTTGTTAACTTCAAGATAACAGTTCATAAGAAACTATAAAACAGTTTACAAAATTTTAAATTAATATATAGCTTAATATTAATATTTTAAATAATGTTTAAAGTAAGTGATTTCGAAAAATAAATTAGTTTTGAAGATTAAAATTTTATTCAACTGGTTAGGTTATAATAGCATCGCTACTTTTCGTTTACTGCAATGCTGGTTACAGAGGCGGTGGAGGATATGGTGGTGGTGGATTCGGAGGAGGTTACGGCGGTGGGGGATATGGAGGAGGTGGTGGTGGTGGTGGTGGTATTATTCCTGCTGCCATTCATACAAGACATACAATTGATTATAGAGATGTTGGATCAACTGGAAGTGTTGCCCCGACCACTATTGATGTTGGAGCCAATTCAGTTCCATTAAACATTTTATTCAGATCATCCTCCAGTAACATAAATGTTCAACAAGCTCATGAAGGAGGTGGTGGTGGAACTCAACACTCATCATCCGAAGATGAACCACACAGATTGATCCATGAAGTCTCTAAACCAATCATCCAAGAAGTCCGTGAAGTCATCACTCCATACAGACGTATTGTACAAGAAATTCAACCGGTGCAAGAAGATATTCAAACAATTGTTGCACGAGGTACTGGTGGAGGCCTTGGACGTGGTGGTGGAGGTTTTGGAGGTGGATTCGGTGGTGGATTCGGAGGCGGTATTGGAGGCGGTTTTGGAGGAGGTCGTGGTTTTGGAGGAGGTCGTGGTTTTGGAGGTGGTGGGTTCGGTGGTTTCGGTGGTGGCAAATACGGAGGTGGTGGCGGTGGATATGGAGGCGGAGGAGGAAAACGAGGACATTATTAAGGATTTCGGCTTATTATATTAGTAAGGGATCAACTTTTTCATGTAAAAACTTGGGAACTAATAAATTTCCCTTTAGGCTATAAATTACAAAATTTTAGAAGAATTATCAATAAATTCATTATTATTGTAAATTTCAAGCTGTAAAATAAATTTAATTTCGTTTAATAGGAGTTTCTCCATTCTTTGAATAGATATTTTTGCTCTTATCAAATTATCAATAGTTAATTTTAGTTTTTCTGGTCTTTGAATTTAAAACAGTCGTTAGATGTGTAGAAACACACTCGTTATTCACAACTATTATCGACATTTTTGTTTTAATTTTATTTTTTAATAATCTCTAAAAAAGTATATTCATATTACACAGTAGAGTATCGTTTACATTTGTAGAAATTATTATAGGAATGACATAATAGAATATATAAAAATCTGTTCATGTTTTTCTCCTAATACTAGTACAGGTTTGAATTGATGAAAATAATCATTATAACAATGTTAAGTTCTTATAGTCTAAAGCTCATTGAATTTACGAAATTATTATAAAAACTCAAATAATAATAAAGTTTTTACATTCATAAATTCTGTTTCACTTTTGAGCGAATACTCTAAACAAATTTTAATTAGACTTTACAATTTCAACTATTATTTAAAATTGAAAAGAAGCTAAAAAAGGTGTTTTCTTATTTCATTATGCTTAAGATATTTCTTTTTTAATATTTCATCAACCATAATGAACTGTATTTATTCTATTTAACCAAAATTGTTAGTTCTTTAAATAATTAATATAAATTTTTGAAAATAAGTGATAGAGTAGATTTATAAACGGATTGAACAGATTGAAGTGATTGAATATCATTGAAATAAACAATGCTCGTTGGCGCTTTTGAGAGAGTAATAAAAATTCTCAAAAATTAGAATTTTACAGTTTTGAATCACAATTAAAATTATGAATATTTTTTAAAAATTTTCCTATAAAATTTATAACTATTGAGATTTTTCCTCTCATCAATTTTTCATTATGGAAACTGATTTAAATTTATTTTATTCAAGCTAAGCTAAGCTTCTTGTTTCTCCATTAGTTTAAGTTTTTATTTTTTTCAAATAAAAAATAGTCAAAGTATTTAGGAATGGAAACTTCATTAAAATTTACGAAGAACTGAATTTTTATTGCTTTAAAATTATTTAGTCATCGGTATTATAAAAAAATTAAAAAAATCAAAGATTTACATATTTTACTTAATTGCTTGTAAATAATTTGCATGATTATTCCCTCTTTATTCCTTAGGGTTATCACTAGTACTAGAAAATTGAGTTAAACAAAACATTATGTAATATCATGAGAACTATTTAATTTAATTTTGAAACACTTGCAGCCAAATAGCGAAATTACTGTAAATTAATTACATTAGTAAAACATTTCGCAAGTATTAGTTTAAATAATGATTGAGTTACACCGAGCTTAACAAAAACTAAACATGAAGATTTTTAATGATCATAAGCATAATTATTATGCATGAATGCTAGAAATCGAGAGTGTGTTAAATTCATCACACATTCGAGTTTAATTGCAATGAAAATAAAAGTGTGTTAGCTCATATCGTGATAAGAAACTATTTGTTTAAATTTATGAAAATTGCTATTATTTTCTGAATTATAAATATTTCTAAACACGTTTCGAAGAATTACATCATTTATTATAACTTATGAAAACGGGATAAACGTTTTCATGAAATCGATTGCAATTCGAATTCAATTTTGAAAATTATTCAGTATTAAGCGATTTATCGCATTGTAAATACAGTTTCTTATCTATAAAATCTAGATTTGTATTATGTTTGAATTGAAGCTAAAGATTATTCAATGAATGCAATCAATCGTAATAACCATTTAAACACATAGTGTTTTCGTAAGCATTACAAGTATTAACATCATTAGCAAAACCTGTTGCTAACTCTTATAGTCTGAGACCTAAAAACATTCACGTTTTTGTTTTAACCCAAAAAAATTTAAACTTAATTACAATTTAATTTGCAATGTCATGACTAAAAAAATAGTTCAAATGCAATAATGATTGCTCTAAAGCATAGAAAAATAAAAGTAAATCCCAAAAAATGATAAGAAAACCCTTCTGGACATAAAACTATTATAATATACATTAATAATTAACTTTTCCACTATTTTATTGCATAATTAAAGTGGGATTTCTAGACCTTAGAAATTAGGTGAATGGCATTGAAAACAGTCTACATATGTCTCATCCAATAAAATATAAAAAGGAAAGTAATTTTGTATTTAATTATCGAAAAGTAATAACTATCAAATACATTTTGTTAGAAAGAATTCTATTTAATTACTGCTATTATTTAATCATTGTTATTCAATTCTCTTTCAACAAGCATTCAAAACTTTTTAGTATATAAAGACGGGGCAGAAATGTTTTAAATCATTAGGTCTTAAAATCTCTAACTCTAAACTTGAAAAAACATAAGTCAATTGAAATAAGAGAAAAGCAAAATGTTTAAAGTGAGTATTTTTCTCAAAACATTTCTAAGCATTTTTAGAAAGCTATAAATGCATAGCCGTTGGATAGATTTTAAATAGGTTTGAATTTTTTATTTAGTTATTAATCGCATCAGCAGTTTTCGCACTTTGTAATGCCGGTGGTAGCGGTGGTGGTTATGGAGGATCACGAGGTGGCGGCGGAGGAGGATATGGTGGGTCACGAGGTGGTGGGGGATATGGAGGCGGTGGCGGAGGTGGATATGGAGGAGGTGGTGGATTCGGTGGAGGATTTGGAGGTGGAATTAGTGGAGGAGGAGGAGGCGGTGGTGAAATTATCCAAGCTGCCATTCAAACTAGACACACTATTGATTATAGAGATGTACCATCAAGTGGATCTGTTAACCCCACAACCATCGAAGTTGGATCAAATTCAGTACCACTCAATATTTTGTTCAGATCATCTTCAAGTAACATAAATGTACAACAAGCTCATGAAGGAGGTGGTGGTGATACCCAACACTCACAATCTGAAGATGAACCACATAGATTAGTTCATGAAGTCTCCAAACCAATCATCCAAGAAGTCCGTGAAGTTATCACCCCATACAGAAAAATCACACAAGAAATCCAACCTGTTCAGGAAGAAATCCAAACAATTGTTGCCAGAGGTACTGGTCAACGTGGTGGTGGTGGAGGATATGGCGGTGGAGGCTCAAGTGGTGGTTTCGGTGGCTCATTTGGAGGTGGTCGTGGAGGATCTTCCGGAGGTGGATATGGTGGATCAAGCCGTGGATTCGGTGGAGGATCATCCGGTGGTTATGGTGGCTCATCTGGCGGTTATGGTGGATCTAGTCGTGGCTCATCAGGAGGTTATGGAGGTTCAAGTGGTGGAAAAGGATATTAAAAATAATGCAGATTTAGATGTAAATAAAAATAAATTTTAGTGAACATAAAATATGATTTTACCATATTTTGTAAAAAAAAATTCTATTCAAATATATTAATAAAATGACTTGAATTCATCATAATATCGGTTGCTGAGTTAATTCTTATCGAAAATGCAAAAATTTATTCATGAATATTTCTTGCAAGAACTATGTAATAAAAAAAAAGTTAACTGTTCAATCCAATTTATTATAGAAATTAAAAAGTCCAATGCAAATCAGCATAATTTGTCTGAATTACAGCTTATTAAGCTTTACTATATAGTATTTCAAAAATAACCTATTAGTTCATTAGTTCATATTGAAAATAAGCAGAAATACAATTTCAATAGAATTTAGATTTTGTAAAATTTCGATATATCAAAGTTCCTTTCTTTTTTTATCTATTGCATACCTTCTTTCAGTGAAAGGACCCTTTTTCAGTTTTTCAAAAGCAGTAGTTTTACAAAACTATTGAGATTTTTCGGAGAGCCCATTTCACTTTTTAATGCAAACTTGTGTTTCTTTTTTAGGTAAGTTCATTTATTACTACAAATCTTATTTTGGTTTTATTTTGTTCATCTAGTTGTTATGCTTGAAATTAAGATATATAATCAATCGCTAAATCAATTACTGATAATTTTAAAACAACAAAAGGTTGAAAAATATTAATAGCAAATTGAGATGTGAACCAACGAAGAAAAACACAACACATTTGACGATGGAAGCAAGACATGCCATTTAATTTTTTTAGTGGTATATAAAAGGCATTACTAATCTCTAGATTTTTTGAGTTAAAAAAACCGTAAAGAAGTTCATTAAGTTTAAAAAAAACACTTTATGCTCTTTCAGTGCATATCAACTCACAAACTCTTAACACTGTTTTATTTAATTCATACTATATCTTACTATTGATAAAGTTTCAAATTTAAAAATATCCTTTGTGGTCAAATTAAATGATTGAATTATGATTTAAAACATGGGTTGAAATAAATGTTAAAGGTTTTGCTCGCAACGGTTCGCTCATTGTATATTTTTCATATAAAAAATAATTATTTCTTGGCCACTGGTCTTTTTCGGAAAATTTTACAAGTCATACTGGTTTCATTGATACCGTTTTTATATCTGCATCATATCCAAGGGTAAAGTCTATAGCCGGTCAAACAGACTTTTGGAAAATAAAATATTGATTTTGATATGAATGAAATCATGAATTGTTTGAACCGTTCATTGCAAGAAATGCAAGTTTTACGCTTTCATCGTAATTTTTATAATATCTATTAATGTTGCTGTTGCATTATCAAAATTGTTTTAGTAGGGAATGTTTTTTATGCGGCCCTCTGATATAGAATTAAATTTCAAATATATTTGAAGCTAATAATGAGACCATTTTGAATTTTTAATCAAAAA
>JAQFXV010001875.1:0-11954 GCA_034694065.1 Camisia spinifer | reverse complement strand
ATATCATGACTTCAAACTTCTAAATTTTCAACAACTCTCAAAAGATAAAAAACTTTATTAACTCATAATTTTGCAATCTTTAAATTTTTAAAAAAATGTATAGAGCATAGTGTGAAATGAGTCGAATTAATTTGTTTCCAATTAACTTTATGAAATCGACTCAACGACTTAAGATGCTCTTCAGGGTGAGGGTTCAGACCAAACGTAAGCCGGCAAGAATCACAATATGCTTGTATTCAAAATCTGGTAACTTTGAAAATAATGTGCAAATTGAATTATTGCACTCAAATGAATCATTTGCGCCATCTTTACATTTATTGTATTAAAATCAATTCAATTTTGAACCAATATTAAAAAATGATTTTAATATTGATCTAAAGACAGTTATATCTGTAAACATGTTAAGACTCCTCAATAGAAACATTTGAAATACATACCAAAATAAATTTGATATATTGTCTCTTAACTTACACTCTTGAAAGATTTGAATGCCCACTGCATTTACCTTAAGATTTTGACTTTTAGTTGAAAATATAAATGTATTATTAAATGTTGAAATATTTCGAACTTACTTAATGAAATTTAATGCTCAGATAATCTTGAAAAGTAATATGCATTAAAGTTTACAACTAAATTTCAACTATAATTGATTTTACTTCTTTTGATCTTTATTTCAATCTTTTTATTTGAAAATTTTAAAATGTTTGATAAATTTTTGTTATCAAATTTTCTGCTCAATAATAATATCAATTTATCAAAAGAGGGAAAAATAAGACCAAAGCTTATGAATATCTCAATAAAGTAAATAAAATTAACTTTGTATGCATAATATCACGAACTTATTCTAGAATTCTTATGTGCGGCAGAAATGTTATTGATTGGCATTATCTCAAGATAAAAAGGAGTAGAAGTCTCGACGTCATCGTATTCTTCATTTAGATCTAATCCGTTTCCTTCAAAATTGATTATATCATATTTCTCTTCAGCAACGATTGCATAAACAGAATCATCAAAAGGATCACTAATTCGATTAGCGCTATATCGAAAACTTTTATCAATAGATTTATCGAACTTATCAATCAATGGTTCGGGAGATCTTTTCTTAAGCTTCTCATTTGTCACTTTCTTTTTCTTAATTTTATAGCCATAGAAAGAAAGAGCACATAAAAAGCAAAAGATTATGACCAAAACAGTCATTGTTATTATAAGAGAATAAGACGAATCGTTAAGATTGTTATCAATCAATCCGTTATCAATTAAAAGAGTGTCGCAATCAGTTTCGACTTCACTCCAGACTCCATTATCACACTGTCTGTTATATCTTATTAAATATCGTGAAAATGTGGTATTATTATTATTTGTAATTCTTGTGATATTTGTTTTTGTACAATAATGAACAGCAACTGTATCGTTAACAGCCATTAGAGTTCGATTGAAATAAAATCCATTTTTATATTCAATACGAATAACATTATTATCATATTTTTGAAACGGTATTATTAAAGGACAGGTGACTATTGGTCTACAGGAAGGACTTCCAATCCATTGTCCATCAGAACCACAATATAATCGCGGATTTCCAACCAATTCATATCCATCTTCACAACTGGCCTCCAATTCACGGTCTTCATCGATGTCATCGATTGTCATCTGTAGCGGAACACCAACTTTGCCACAATCTTCTGGAAATCGATATAATCCCAAACTGCAAATCGTAAGCGTTGAGGAAAACAGTAAATTAAAATATAGATTAATTGTATTCTTCTTGTCTTTTTCTTCTAAACTTGAAGTCAATGCTGACAATGAATCACAAATAAATTCTAATTCATTTTTTGGATTAAATTTCATAAAAGAGCACTTTCTATGTTTGTTAACAAATGCTTTTATATTATTATTATCTAAGTTTGTCTTATTTATTATTGCATCGGATTGTAGTTTAACTGTAAAATAATTAACAATTACATCCTTATTAAGAATTATTGTCCAATTTTGTGGTTTCAAACTATAAGATGAAACACAATTTTCTTCATCTATCGCTTTCCACGTATAATACTTATCATCATAATTGTCACTTATGTTATATTCTTGAATAATATCAGAAAATATTAATACTTTTTTAAGTAAAAGCCCATCTTTGATAGGTTTCGCACAAATTGATGGCTTTCCGCTCCAGATTCCAAATTTACAAACTCTATGAAAATCGTTTACTAATCGGTATGAATTGTTGCAAAAATAAGTTACTATTGAGTCTTCTTTAAAACGTTGAGTATGTCTACGACTATGTGATCCATGAGATGGTCTGTCAGGTCGACCACATTCACAATTTATATAACTCTTTAGCATAATTGATGTCAAAATTAAACAAATAATCAAAAGGAATAGCCTTTCAATAGGCATTCTATTATGTATTTGTTTTCTGACGCTTTCTTGAACTCATTTTCACCATTTCTCTAAAATTAAATTCCAAAAAGTAAATGACAAAAGTTAAACAGGAAAACACTCACTGACAGGATTTCAATCAAATCCGATTCATAAAAATCCCATTTCCAGAAATGTGAAACTCATTCAATAATTTGAAAATTTATAGAATTGTCAAAAGAGTTGATTTTCTATTTCTTTACTAATTATAGAGTACAAGCACTGAAATCCACACCATTTCAAGTTTTATAACTTATCATTATTTTACACATTATAAAAAAATTGAATTTACAAAATAACTCAGATATGTATAAATACTGAATAATGAAAATAATCAATAGTAAGTTATATTGAGTCACCTGTAATACAAACAGTAATAATTGATAGCTTAATAAATTGAGACTCAATTGCAAAAAGTATACTCTTTTCAAATGATATGTTTGTAAGAATTACATTAAATAGGGGTATGAGTTGTGATGATTGGGAAAAACTATAGAAACCTACTGAAAAAGCTTCTTATCGTTCAAGTAAGATAAATAGTTTGAGTCATTCAATGATAACTTTATATAAAATAAAGAATTGATTCATAACAATAATTCTATCAATTATTTCACATCTTTCTATTAAATAATGAACAATTATTTTGCACTCAAATAGCTTTCGGAATAATGAGGTCTAACCTAAAAAGGTGTTATCACTTAATTTAAATGCTTTAATGAATGATTTTTTAGCATAACTTTCCTGTACTCCATATGTGCTAATGATGTGATTTTGATTGAAATAAAGTTAAGCTCTGATCGAATTCTTGAAACCTTATTTGAGATAAAGTCAACACAAATTACTAACGGATTCAATAAAATGATTTTTAAAAATATACCACTCATTTCGATACAATATTCTATTTATGGCATTTAATTTGTTTAATTCAATCACAAGTCATGCATAATAAGTAAAATAAAATTAATAAACCATTGCTTCGAATTAATATTTCTTTTAATAATTATAATAATTGAATCTTAAGATATCTTTGTTTTTCAAAAATAAAACTTTTGGTTCGATGTATTGGCGATTGAGCTTAGATTTAATTCAATTGTTATAACAGATAATTATAAAGTCAAGAAAATAACTGATTCAAAGAACTATTTGAAGCTTAATTAAAAGAAAGATTAAAATATTGAAAACTATTAGGTTTTTGAATCATTAGATTGAAGTCATGACTCATGACTGCAGATATAATTTGATAAATTAAAACTCAAGATATTATAGATTAATAAAATTAAGGCAAATATTCTTAATATTGATTTGAATCAAAGCCTAAATGTCAAGAATACCAAATACAAAACGATATCTAATCTTTAGTTATGCGCAAAAAATCCCTTAATTCACAAATTATTTCAACTGAAACAATAAAATGTAAAAATAATCAAATTAAAGATTAAAACACATAAAAATAGACTAATTATAAAAATAAGAAACAATACAATACTTGAAATATTGAGAAAACTTTATTATTTGTTCAAAGAGTAAATTGAAAGCCATTTAAGATAAGATGTGCTTTAAATTGATGCCAAAATGTAATTATCAATAAATGGTAGAAAAAACGATACAATAATAATAATTATTTATTATAAAGTAATGTTTTGATAAATAAGTCTATCGTTTGGCTTCAGTGACAGCCAAAGGATTTTTGAGGACAAGTATAACACTATCGCCTCTCAGAAACATTTTGGATATATATCTGTCTTTATTAACAGGTTTTGCTTTCTTTTTGGCTCCTTTTCCTGGTTTCGGTAATTCAGTCCACATTTCTTTGACATTCTCTAAAACCATATTACAGTGTCTGTCAAATGCTTTCACTCGAGCCAATAGTTTACGATTATTTCGACAATTAATTAATACTTGAGTATTGTTTTTCACCGATTGTGTCAATACTGAAAGCGGGCCTGTATTGAACTCTTCCTCTTCCCTTTTCGCCAATTCTTCCGGAGTCATTTCACTCTTCGGCTTCAGTAATAATGACATTTTTATTATTATTTTTATTTATTTATTATTCAAATATTTATTAATTATTTAATAATTTCAAAATTCTATTCAATTTAAATTTAATAACAAATTATTATCAACAAAGCGTTTCTCAAATCATACAAAACGTGAGGAAAACGATCATAAGAGGGCGTACTTTAAACACTGTCTCTCTTTATATCCAACAGATGTCTACTTATGTCCAGTTATTCAATAACTTTTTTGATTAAGTTTTTAAGAGTTTTTTAATTAAATGATGGATTAAAATAATTGATGCCTTTCATTAATGCAATCATTTGATTATTGAACAGAAAAAAGTAATTAAATTAAATTATTTCTCAAGTTTTTGAGTTTTTTGATGTGTTATTCGATAGACTTTGCATTCAATCAATACTGAGATTTTTAAGAAGCGATGTGTTTAAAACTTACTGTTAGTCTCAGTTAAACTTAAATGTTTTAAACTATTTAACATTTATTAAACTTATGTCTGATAGTAAGGCAGTTATTACTATTATTTTTTTTTTGTTTTTTTTGATAAAATCATGAGACCATTAACTGTTGCTCTCGAGTGCGCTATAAATTAATAAGCGCTTCGATAAAAATTAATTTCCACGAAGTTAAAGAATATAAAAGATTCTGGATTCATGATTAATTCAACAAAATTGGGTAACATTTTATCACTTATTCCAAGTAAAACAAATGGAAGATTACTAAATGTTCAAATAGATGAGCAAAAACATACACATAAGAACATAAAAGTTCGATATAATAAGATTAGCTCTCAATCAATGGATCTTTTCCTTCAAATTCAGTGTTTACGCAATCAAATGCATAAATATTACTTTAAGCTTAGATCAAAAGCTTTCATCTTAAATAGTTTAAGAAATAAAGTCAAGCAATTTTTTTTATTCGTACCGGTATTACGTTCTTCTTCTTATTATTATTATATGATGAAGAGATTGTCAACAGAGAAAAATCGTTTCTCAAAATACATTATTTGACAATTTCTTATCGAATAGACTGATAATAAGTTAGATTCTGGTGTAAACACAAAATATCGATAGTATTATCATTAGATTTGCATTTTTGAGTTAATTTTAATGCAAATTTTGTCTTTTCTTGTTTATGATCAATTGAGATAAAAAGTTATTTTATAAGATTTTTATGAAAGATTAGGCATAAAACTATTTCTTGATTTTATCCCGAGATTATAACCATATCATTTTGAAACAACAAAACAATTTTCAAAATTTAAATATTATTAAATTTCAATAAAAATAATAGTCAAACCTAAATATTTATGGTATTTTTATGTTCATTTCTTAATATTTTACTCTTCAAAAATAGATACATAAAAAAGGTTTTTCAACATTTGGTAACAATTCTTGAGTACTATTATATGAGTGCCTATAATAACATCCGTTCTCTGAATATCATTGAAACTCATTTTAGATTTAATCTTTCCATAATATATTTGTTTTGCTTCGTTTAAGTTTAAGTGTGAGTGAAAGTCGAACTAATAATGTTTATGAGATTTCAAAGAATATAACATTTCTTTAAGTATTCCAGAACTCATTCATTTTTGGAGAACCACCAAATCATAAAATTTAATTCAGAAAATTAAGAAAATATAAGTCGAGCTTTTGTTTGAGTTTAAATTATGTCTATTTGATCATTGATTTATGCTTTAGCTTAAGATCAAAACTTATTACTCTTTTAGGTAATGTTTAATGCAATGTTGAATTGTTTTACAAGATTTTTTATTTAAAATAATTCAATTTTTATAATGTACTCAAAATTGGAGAACACACTGAATTTGAAATGTGTTATTCAGTGTGTGTTATTTTTCTTCAATAACTTTAATAAAAAATATGAATATTAAGTTAGATATCAATACTTGTCAACAAAATAATGTATATCATTAATAATTATAATTTATAATATATTACACGTTTTTGTGTCAAAAAAGAAAGTTTATTCAATTTAAAGAAGAAGAAATTTAATTATTTCAATCTGAGTTAACCTCTAAACCATAAATTGAATGTAAAATATTTCGCACAAGCAGTTGCTTAAAATAGGATAAAATAAATTAAGAAAATAATATCTGTTATGGGTTTTACGAAGTGTTAAACACAATAATCCTTTTGATCTTCAAAAGATTCAAAAGACTTGTTCAACAGCTTGAAAAATTTGATGATCATTATGATGTCATTTATAAGCTTTAGTTTATTCTTTTGTGAGATAGTTTTCATTTGACTTTAAAATTCTATTATAAAGTCTATTATTTTGAACAACAACAAAAAATAATTCTTAAACCGAGTATTCATTCTTTTCTCATTAATTTTGAATTGAGTTATCTGTTTGTAAACTAATGTATTCATTGGATTTGTTGCCCTAATTGGCATACATGAGACAGATATAAAGAGCATTTTAGCATAAATATAAAAAGTCATTTTAGCAGAACATAATGTCATTGAATAAATTGAGATAAAGATATGCACTTTTAAAAAAGAATTAAGCATTTATGCTAAAAAGAGTGATTTTGGCCCAATTACGTTCAACAATTGTCGCGTGTAAAGCGCTTAATTGTCTAAAAAACATTTGAAAAACTATTCAACTATGATATACTCCTAAGTCATACTTTAGCATGAATGGGGTCCTTTCAAATCTGTCAAACTTGTAAAGGTGTCTCAACTCCGCTTCGTTTGAATTCCTTAATTTAAGTTTTCATATAAAGACAAATGCCTTCTCTAACTCATATACTTTGAGCACAATGAATGACCTCTGTTTAAATGACTTAAATGGCTCATAAGCATGCAGTGGCGTAATTCTAAGTTCGATAAATTTTAAATTTTCTGTTACGGTTTGTGATCATATTTAGTTGAAAAATCAGTATATAATACGTATGTTATTATGTATATGAAAATCTTTGCGACACTGTTTTCAATAATTTGTTCCGGAAAGAGTAGTTGTGATGCTTTATAACTCTAACAATTCTGTAGATTACAAGTGAACAGCTTTGAGTAATGTATTCTGTTAAGTGAGCCACGACAACAATCAACTAAAAAAGTAAAAACTATATATTCGCCAAATTATGTGCAGTACAGCTCATATTCTAAGCAATAGTCAATTCTAATGACAGTAGAAAAGAATGACACTAAAGCAAACCGATTGGTGATTCGTAATTTGCTTTTGGAATAACTTCACTTCTTAAGTGAAAGAGAAGCGAAATCACTATGCATTGAATACCTTTATGCATGTCAAATGTCTCTGTCAGTGAGGCATCGCAAATAGCAAAGGCATTGACTTCATTCAAACCAAATAAGTCCAAACATAAAATGGATTGATTTACAAAAACAAAACTATTTTTTCATAAAATCCTCATCAAATTCAAACCAAGCTTTTTTCAAAAGTTTATCATGAGTATCATGAATGTACTCATAGTATGAATAATTTTTGTATTTTGAATATTTATTTGTTATCCGTTTGATATGAACTCATACAATAACTGATAGTTATGTGGGTTAAAATTCAAAAAAGTCAAATTTTTATCACTGAATTTAAAAAAATTTATTTCTAACCAATATAGTGAACTCACATCGACTCTAAAGCACTTCAACTAATTATTTTATTCGACTTAACTTTTTAATTAAATGCTAATAAAATAAGTGCATATCATAATACCATTTGAATGATAAGTCTAATAAATTTTGAATTATTATAGACTTGGATGAAATTTTTAAAATCTTATTGATATTAATATTGAAATTAAACTTATATGTCATTATGATTGAATTTCCTCTGCATGTTTCTTTTCTTAGACATATTTTAATCGGTATTTGAGTGTAAGCAAAGCAGAATCTAAGAAAAATTTAAATAATTTTGTCCATTCTTCAAATTTTTAACTCTTAAAGATGAAAGCTATGTAATCTATGTTGAGAACGATTTGATTCGAAGCTATCTGTGATTTACCTAAAATTGAATGATAATTATAATAAAGTTCATATTTTATCGGAATATTTTCTGTACATAAAAAGGAGTTTTATGCAAATAATATTATTGAAACACTTACTGTTACTATTAATAAAATTGTGGGCAGAATGTAATCAGAAAATAAATATGATACTTTATAGGAAGAATTCAAATTCAATCATTTTTGGATTCTCTTTCAAAATTGATTCTCATTTATCCTCAAGTTATGATCTTTAGGTTAGAATCTTTAGAATATCGACTGTTATATATAGTTATATCGATAAATGAACTTTAAAATAGAATAAACTTGAATTTTTTGACAAAAAATTACAAAATATTTATTTAATGGTAGCCTTGAATGCATGTACTGCATGAGAAGAGCATTAATTCTTTTGATTTTATCAATCATTGAGAGAAATGATCTTATGAGCTATGAATTGATTAAATTTTAAAAGGAATCTTACCACATTTTTTAACATTTTAGGGATGAATAAGACTAGTGTAAAATCGACAAATTTCAACATTTATTTAGTGTTATTTTGAAATTTTAGAACTTATTTTTTCAATGAATTCAAACAGAGCATTGAATTGAAAAAAATTGTGAATATTAGAATTTTACCATTACTATAGTATTTGAAGAAAATATCAAATAGCTCATTTTGAAGTCCATTCAAAGATTAGAGTAGCTTTTCAACTAAATTATTGTATATTTAAATTCAACGCACATACACTTGAAAGTAGAAATATCACCTTTGAATAAAGAAGAATGTTGAGCTTTTATCAATTAACGAATTAAAACACATGACTTTTAAACTTAAGTTTAAATGCGAAACAACTAACTTATAATCAGTTCAACATGTTTTTATGTTTAAAATTTAATTCAATAATTTTTCAAGGATTCAATAATTAATATAAATAATCTATATTATGTCTTCATAAAATCAAAATATTTGACACTCTCTTCGTTTGTTAATGAGTAAATATGAAAAATAAGATAAGCTGTAAACTGATAAAATCCATGATGTGATAATGCATAATAAGTTTCTTAATGATGTCAATAATTTGAATTTAATCAATCAATGAATAAATATTCAAAGGGGATAACTAAGCATAAAATCAAATACTCAATAGTCTTAATATCGAGTACTGTTTATCAAGTCTTGACGAAAGCTTAATTTCTCAATTTAATGGGTATTATTCGTTTGAGCAAATCGTTATTTTCTTCTGTGTAAAATCCAATTTTCATTTTAATGCTTCAGAAAAATTCAACACAAAAAAGAATTCAATGGATTCGAGTCTAAACTGGAAAAATTTCATCAATTATTCATCAAATGTTCAGAATATTGTTAAGAATAGCTTCAAATGAATTTTGAATTCAAACAATTAATAAAAAGGTTAAATTTGAAATTTAAACCAAATAAATTGATTCGCTTCTAGTGATAAAATATTGTATTTTGCAAACAATTTCAAAGCTAGCATTTTAGAAAGTAATTGTAGAAAAATTTTGATATGCATTGAGAAAAGTAATACATTATAGTAAAAAACATCTCTGTTGTACTTTGCATTACTTTGGATCGATTTGCATCTCTCTATCCTTTAACAGTTAGGCATCTTTTTTAGCTACACATCCCAACCAGTAATTCTGCATCTCTTTACGAACTATACAGAGTTCGCTTCAATGCCCTCAGGAACGAACGAACGAAGCTTTTTTGAAAGAGTTGCCAATTTGGGGAGATATCAACTTATGCAGAATAGTCTATTTTGAGTCATACATTCTTCAAGTTTAATTCGAATCTCAACTCTTTCTATTTTTATTTTATTTTATTAAATCTACTCTATAGAGCATGTAATCGACTTTAGTTTTTGCTATCGTTTATAAATTGATGCATAAATATAATAATTAATTCTAACGAATCAATCATTAATATTGAGTTTATGTTTTACAAGTATTAGTTTATCATTAATTAGAATACTTCAAATCTTTCAAATTTGATTCATTCAATTAATTTAAAACGAAATTGACTAAAAAATTCCAATTGTTTCAATCAAATTATTTCAAGATAACTTTTTCCATTCATGGAATCATTAATTGAATCATTGAGTCTTTTTTAAACTCTTATAAAATTGAATATTTGAAAAGTTGAATTAAGTGTAAAATATGTATTGAAGCAAAATTTTTTAGTTAACTTAAAACAGCCTAATGGAAAATAATCGTTACTCTATACCCCGCATTTTTGCATTAAGTTGAGCTCTCCTCTAATTCTTTTCCCCCTTTAGCTCCCTTTATTCATCGTAACTCTATGAATGTGTAACTAATCGATACTCTCTCTCTCTCTCTCTCTCTCTCTCTCTCTCTCTCTCTCTCTCTCTCTCTCTCTCTCTCTCTCCTCCCTTTTCTTCTCCATCTCTAAGTTTGATGCAATGTAATGGACAACAAGATTCAGTTTTTGCACGCTTTTCGTAATTACTTTTTTGCCTGATTTATTTAGTCTTTCTATTTTCTGTTTGGTAAAGTTGGATGCAAATTGATCCATCACTACCACTGCTTCTTCTAGTATTAAAATGCATGCAATGAAACACTAGATATCAAGCTTTCTTTTGTAGCATAAAAACAAGAAAAAATAGTCGATACTTGAACTTTATTATTACTTTTCTGGATTCATAGGGTATGCATTTGAAAGCACTTGAAATATGAATAATACCTTACATGATATTTATAAAAAATATCGATTATGTTTGAAAAGCCTTTAGAAAAGAAATATAATAAAGTTTGGGACAGTAAGATAGGGTGTTAACAGCACCTCAAGCTAACAATACGTTGAGCTGATTATACTGAAAAGTAAATAGCATTTCCTTCTTTCTATTGAAGCGAAACATTGCTGTTCTTTGCGATAAATATGAAATGCAATCAATTTAGAAAATTGCGCTAATAATTGTAGCAGTGATGCACTCGAGCAGCTCTTTGAGAAACGCGTTGACCTCTCTATGAATCAGTTAACATAAGAAAGAATATTCATCGCACTAATGGCTTATCAATTGTATTATTATTATAGTTAGCCGTCTTAAACTCTTAAACATTATTATCGTTATTATCTGACTGAATCAGTCGCGCTGTGTTAAGTATAAGTGATTGTCAACTTCCTTTCATTTCTATCTTTTTTAATGTAATGCCAATAAGTGATCCTATCATTCAAATTCATCATATATTCAGTTCATGATTGTAATCACCGGCAAGAAAGCGAAGTGGATCATGTCATGCATTTCATAAGTCACAAAAATTGACCATTTTCTCAATGTATTTCATTTCCCATCGAGCGTATAGAATAGACTCAATAGAGAAAATGCAGAGTCAAAGGCAAAGGCATAAAGTTAGCAAAAGTCATATAAGCTTAAAGGACAGTATGTTATTAATGCTATTTTAGAGAGAGAGAGAGAGAGTGAGCGAGAGAGCGAGAGAGCGAGCGAGAGAGAGCGAGTGGATGAGCGCGTGAATTGAAGAAGGAAGTCTCAATTTGATTATTAGTGAAATCCACAGAGCACAT
>JAQFXV010001874.1:0-11959 GCA_034694065.1 Camisia spinifer | reverse complement strand
AAAAGTGCAGTATAACGCAGTATAAAATACCCACAAACTTGTAATCATTAATTTTCACTTTCAAATAACTTTTGAATGAAATGGAAAATTAAATTTTTGAATGTATTTATCTTTTCTAAGATAAAAATAAATAAGCTTAAAATGATCAATTGATCAATTAAGTTTTTCAATTTTGAGACTTATTTTTTCTACAGCTTGATATGCAATTAAAACATTCAAAAAATAGAGTTGAACATTTCAGGTGTTGACTGATTATTATTATTGATTGCATTTATGAGATCATTAAATTTATTAATAAATAAACACTATTTTCTGACAAATTTCTTGGTTTTGACTTTTCTGAGTTTTGAAATTTCAAATGTTATTGAATTAATACTAAAAACGAACCGAAAATATTTGACGCAATCCGAAAATGTCGAGTCATGGCTCAATCAATGAGTTAGAGAATCAAATTTAAAGATTAAGTTTAATAAACTAAAACAATCAAATATTACTTATTATTTCAACAAAAACTGATTTTAATCCCTTTATTTCGCGAATAAACTATTTTAAGAGAAAATATAAGATTTTTTAGTATGAGCTCGGATTATGGCAAACTTCGATTATGGCAACTAAAATTGAAAGCACCCTAGACTTGCCATAATCGGGGTCAGACTGTAACTCGTATTCGTGAAAAAATAATTGTACATAAATATTAATTTTGTTTATTCTTATTTCGGATTTTAATTAATAGTTATTAAAAATAATCGAAATGATTAACAAACAACTATTTTTTATTATAACAGCCGCAATAGATCTGGTCTGTAAAAGCAAAATTTGTTGCATTACTTCCAATTTTGATCAAAATATCTATTAATTCGTTGATTATTGTTTGATTCAGTAGACGAGTTCGACTTATAATGAATGCAGTTTCTTAGAAAATGAAATACCATTAATATACACTTTTCATCTTGAAACTCAAAGCTTAACTTACCGAATATACTGGATGAACCTGATAATTGAAGGCATGAATAAATTAGAGCATAAGATTCATAATCAGTTGCCAATATCAAATATGGTTCCAAAGTTGGACCTGGAAAAATATTATTTCAATAAATAGTTTCCAACATTCAATTGAAATATTTTACCTCTAGGAAATCGAACAGTCAAATTGGCTGGATTTGATGGGTTTGGTATTAATAAATAATTGACTGAAAAATAGTGGTTACTCCTGATAATTCCGTTGAAAGATTAAATTTATTATGTTTCATTGAAGTAATTGCCAAAAGAGCGATATAGAAATTTATTAGACAAAAATTCAAAATTTGGGCTTGATTTTTATAATTTTGCCGAGAGAGAGAGAGAGAGAGAGAGAGAGAGAGAGAGAGAGAGAGAGAGAGACCTGAAATCTCCCTGGCAAGGACTTGTTTCATTAAATAAGTGACAAATTTTCTCACGATGTAATTATTGCACTGTTAAAGGAATTAATTGTTCCGTTCGAGTTCAAAGTATACATTGATGTATGACATTTTGTTCCATTTTCAAACGAATTGGCAGTTCTACCAATTTCATACCATTTTCCAACGTACTGTTCAATTGAATTAAAATACTTTGCATGAATAATAATATTTGAAAATATTCATCAATTATTTTTAATGAACTAACTTTTTCGATCATGAAATTGGCTACTAATTCAACTTGTGGACAGACTGCATTGAGAAGATGAACTTTCGCGCTTTCGAGTATTATAGCGAAAACACTCAGTATCAAAATCAATTTCACCATAACTACAAAATATAAAATACTTTCTTTCTAAGTAGAAATCAAATTCGACTAATTTGTGGAAAAACTCGTCAAATATTCTGTCGTTATTATACTATGTTGTAATTTTACTTGTTAAAATTTTGGCAATCTAGTTTATGAATACTAAACAGCTGATTTTGCATTTTTAAATATGATTTGAAATTTGTTAGTAACTAAATATATAAACTTATATTCAAATTCCACAATAATTTTATTGTAGTTCGTGATAAAAGTGATATTTTTCATTTCTAATTTTGAATGTTGTTACTAACCATAAATTATTGCCACTCTTGTGATTAATTCAAATTAAGAATCAAATATTCAAAATTGTTAGTCTGTTTAAAAGATTCAAAAGAGTTCCTAAAAAAATTCTCTTTATGTGTTATAAAATTAACGGTTGATTTCTAGACAAACCATAGATTTATATATAATTTATTTACTGCCATATTCAAAGTGTGAATTCATTTTATTGAAAAATTACATGAAACGTTCGAGACATTATTTAATACACGACTTTTACAAAAAAAATTGAAAAACAGTTAGTTATAATATTTGAGATCAACCCATTCTCAAAGATGTTACTTTCTTGATCTCCTGGAGTCCTCTAATCAACAAAAATTATTCCCTTCTATATTGAAGATTTTAACCTAATTAATTCGATATCTTGAAATATATACTCGTTTGTTAACACAATACGAATTAATAATAATAATAATTATTATTATTCATAAAAACTATAACTATTATCATATTTTCAAATACAAAAAATAATATAATCTTTGAAAATTTTTCCTTTCCCGACTTCCATTTGGGAGTGACCATAATTTAAACAAGTGATAAATATCTATCAATATAATTAAAGAACCCTTTATAAATATTGAATCATGCATCAAATTTTCTTTGTTAGTAATCTCAATATTATCAAAGAGTGCGTACACACATACACACAGAGCGAAACTATATACTCGATTGTATTACAATTCAAGTTAAAACGCGTGCCTCATTTATTGCCCAACACTGATTCATACATAGATGAATCTTAAATTTATTCAATTTTCAAAATAATCTCATGTAATTAATTGTTATTATAATAGTTGTATAACTTTCAAGTAGAGGAGATAGTGAGGAGACAGTAAAAATAGAAATAATCAAAGTGCTGATGTTAAATAAAAATCAATTGAAAGTTAAATATAAAGGATATTTTCCATTTAACCCTTTTTCTGTGACATTTCGATAATTCTCAGCAGAAAAATAACTGTAAGCGTAATGATCTGTTGGAAAAAGTCTATAATAAATTCAATCCTTCTGAAAAAGACTGAGAAACTCACTTCATATCCACGAAAATAATTGATAACAAACAGTTTCCAACAGTAAAAGCCAACTCTTTTCTGACCAATTCTTTCGACGAATGATAAAAACTATCGATATTTGGAAAAATAAATTTATTAGCGAATTATTAAAGACACAAAACTTATTAAAAATTATAGAGCATTTTCCTTACTTTGAAACGTCTTGTATTACTTAAATATCTTGATCCAAACGATAAGACACAAGAGTTCAATAATTTATAGGATTGTTTGGCCTCTAAATGAACTGAAGCCGCAGTGTTTATAATCATAAACAAAACAATTAAGTAAAACAATGATAAAATAGTAGACATAATTTCTATGAATAAACTCATTTCACCAAATATTGTGAGAAAGATTAGTAAACTTATTATTGCTGAGAAAGAAAACCAGAGCCAGAATAGAAATTTCGACCAATAAATACTATTATATTCATTGATCTCTCCATATATTGAGTTTAAAGATTGAATGATTTGAAACAAATTATTTCTTTGAATTTTCTTCTCCTTGATATTTTTCATTTCCTTATTGATTGTCTTGATTTTGAGTTTTAGATAATAACAGATTATGTAGAAATGGACTATTTGTGAGGTTAATATTTCATCCGCATAATAACCTGCAATTCCTAAACAAATACTGTATGGGATCCCAAAAAAGACGAAATATCCCATAGATAAGCAGCGAAAAAATGTCATAAAAGATGTAAAGAAAGCGAAGCAAAAAATAACTGCAGGTATTATTTTGCAGAATTTGAAAGAAAATTTAGTGATTTTCAGCATTTTATAAATTTCTTTTCCATCAATAAGACCAATACTTTTAGGAGTAATCAAACCCGACATCATCTCAAAAGGTTTCAGATATGAAGGTTTTATAGAATTTTTATGATTATAATAATGGAGTATTTGTGAGATAAGCCCCAGAAAAATCCCGAGTCCAGTGACAACTCCACAATGGAATCTAACTTTGAGAAAGTATGCAAAATCACCGATAAATACAAATACTTCAGGATTTTCTTCCGAAACAAGTAATGAAATGCATTGACGGATAAATAATTGCAATTGAATGATAAACATGAACTTTGGATTATGAAATTTGCTTCTCTTGATATTTCCATTTGAGAAAAGTGATAAACCAGTTGTGTATAAATAAGAGTCTATAGAATTTAGCACTAGATTTGGAGGTAAGACTCGATTTGGATCAAATTTATATCTTTTTGACTCCATTTTGAAACAAATCCAATTTCAAAATAATCTATGAAAACAATTGAGAAAACGTTAATGTTATGAAACTAGAATTTGCTCATTTTTGAGGTTAGTTGTTATATCATAATTAATAATCGATTTTACATTTTTTTTATCTTACTTTATGATTATTATTTCGAAATAGATGTTGTATTGAATATGTGAGGCATAACTGATGGTTTAATGATTTTATTATATATTTTTAGTTTTTTTTCGTAAAAATAGAATTTTCAAATTGAATTTCTTTTGGTTTAAGAAAATATACATGACTTTCGAAGTGTGCAATGACTTCAATGGCTTCAAATTCATATAAAATGTAAAATTGATTTTCATTTATCACGCGATACATTTATATGATTCGAACTTTTGAATTCTATATTTGGAGCTGCAATTTAAAAGATTAAACAAAATTTAATTGCTGTAATAAAAGTCAGATTATTGATCAGAGTCTGTAGAATTCAATAAACTGATAGTTAATGTTTGAAAATTGTTAACTTATTTAATTATTATTCAATGTCTTGATTTAATTCTCGCAATTGTTTCGATTTTCTATGATGTCAATTTATTTCAATAATAAACCCCGTCTTTGATAAGTTATCTAATAATATAATGACATTATTCAAAGAAATAAAATAAAAAATAGTGTTACTGGTATTCAAGAAGAATGATTAAGTTTCACAAATGTATTGTAATACTAGCATAAAAATAGTATTATATTCAGGAATGCTATCATTTTATTATTAAAATATATCTGATATATTTCGAAATGATTCCATAATCCTTCAATTTATATGAAGAAAATGAAAGTTTTTCTTTTTTTCATAGTTTATTTCTCTCAAATAGAGGCCAAAATTGAATTTAATTCAAATAAATTGATTGAATCTCAAGTGATAATTATTCGTAGATTAACTACTCTTAACATCATTATAAAAAACTTAACTTGCGATTCAATTAACATAACTGTCAATCCATTTACGATGAATTTGAATAAAAATATAAAATTATTGAATGATAAATGTTTATTAAGTGGAAATGTTTTCATTGAATCAATTTCAAGAGGGGAAGCAATACTTTCTGTTTGCAATGATAGTAATCGTGTCGTAAGTTTATTAGACATTAAACTAATTTTATGATTGTGTCTTTTTTACGATTTTAAAGTTTGGTATTTTCACAACGGATGATAACATTTATTCGATTAATCCTCAAAAATTAAATTCTATAAACAGGAGAGGTCTTAAAAGTAATGCTTATTTTAGATTAAGACAGAAAAGAGAGCTTAATAGACATGAAATTATGAGAATTGAATATGAAGATAGAGATGAGTTAATTTGTGGCAATACTTTTGGAGGTTTGAATATATTTTATTTTTTTAGTATTCTTTTTTAAGAAGGTTTTTAGTATTTTTAAATATAACCAAAAAATAAAGTAATTGAGGAATAAAACAAAAAGTTTTAATCAAAATTTCCAAAAATCGTTAGATCCAACTCCAAAAAACGTGACAAAAGCTACTAAAACAAGAGTAGTTACCGATGATATCAACATAAACTTCGGAGAATCTATTTTAGAAATATCTGTTTTTATTGACCGTATATTTTACAGAAAATTTAATCAAGATATGAGTTTAATAAAGCGTTTCATAGCAATAAGTTTTGCGTATTTGCAGAAACAATTGCTTCAAAACAGTATTAAAAAATACATTGAATTTAAGGTAGTCATTACACACTTCGATATCGCACCATTTGATGCTGTGACAGATAAGTGGAATGCATCTCAATATTTGGAACACTTCTGTGAGTGGCAAAAGGATAAAACTATGTCTGATGTTTCCGTCCTATTCACGGGGTATCAATTTTCTATTAACAAATTTAAATAACGAGGTTTTTATTCTTTTAATCTCTTTCTGTTTTATGAACATTACTAATTGTGGCACCACTTTTAGCGTGAAATATATTTAATCTGCAGGATTGGAAAATTTTTAATGCTAGCTTTTATTAAAATCTGTTGAGATACTGAAATCTCCTTCATTCAAACCCAATGGCATTTCTACAGGGTTTAAAATATTGCTCATTTTTTAGAACTTTGAATTAAATAAATAGCATAATTTTTTGGAAATCATAATTACGCTATTATTCTTACACTATTTATTCAAGAGTTTATCTTTCATAGATTGATAAAATTAACTAAAACAATGAATTAATCGATATCCTAATGATTTCTCAAAATAAAGAGTGGATAAATTGCATATAAATTTTTTGATGCTAGTGAAATGAGATTTTAAGATAATTGTTAATAATTTTTAACAGTATTCTTTCAATAAATTTCTAAAAATGAAATCATTTTGCATAAATATTAAAAATTGTGTCACTGCTTGACATAAGAATGAAGTTTATATTTTTATGTAAATCATAAACTGAATCTCACAGCAACTGATTGTTTTAGAGATTATATGCTTAAACAATGTAATTCTCACGATTAGGTTATCAAAAGTACCCTTAATTTGAATAATATTTTGATTTTACTTTGCATGGAATTAAAGAGAGAATTTATGGTATGCGAATTCGGAAACTAAAGAAAAGGTTCAAAAGCTTATGGGAATGGCATATCAAAGTTCACTCTGTGACAAAAATTATCAGTTTCGTTGTCTTATCGTTGAGGCAAGAAATTTTGGTTCGACTCTTGTTTTGGTTCATGAAATGGGACACATGTTTGTTGAATAGTTATCCAAATAAATAATTGATTGATCAAAAGTTGAAATTAAACTTTTACTCGCTTAAAACTTAACAGCTTGGGCGCTGAACATGACGGAGAAAAAGAAGCGGCTGATTGTGATAAAAACAATTATATAATGTCATGGAGTTTAAGAGCAGGAAAAGCGACATGGTCACATTGCAGTGTCGGACTAATTAGACAGAATATGCTTAATTTAAATCGCAAGTAAACTTCAATTTGAATTAAATTTCGCTTTTTCAAGCATACATGAGCAAAGGATGAGGTTTAGCCCCCTACCTTCGAAGCTTAGAAAATGTAACCTCCAAAAATTTTGGAAAAAATCTTTTAGTTTTGGTTTTGTAAATTTTTTTGGTAAAAAGTAAAGAGAAATTAAAAACTTCTAAGAGTTTTCGAGACAATAGAACTTATTTAAATAATATAAAATATTTTGGAAAGACATTTGAAAAATTATCCTTATAAAAACGATGAGTTTTGACCACCCCCTCTGACTCCCCACATTCCAAGAGGGTGCTTGTTTATGTATGTTTTTCAAGCATTGAAAATCCAATCAATAAAAAAACATTTGATACCGATGATCGATAATTATTTTCGATTTTATTTTCAAAAGCAATAATAATAAGATTGAATGTTTGACACAAGATAGAGGCCCAGTGAGTGATGAATTAGATATAACAAAAGATGATGTTAAATGGCCGGGTAGGAAGATGGATAGCGATCAACAATGCAAACTTGCATTAGGTCCTCATTATTCAACTTACTACGGATCAAATCAGGTCTAAAATCAAATTTCCTTTCAAGAATCTATTAATTAATTTACATTTAATTGAAGAATATATGCAGACAACTCAATTGTATGGGAACTTACTTTGCCTTAAGAAATAATTTCCCAGCATTAGATGGAACCAAATGTGGTTGTAATAAGTATTGCGAACGAGGCATTTGTAGGCGACAGTCTTAAACATGTTCAATTCAATACAAAATAATTCTATTTTATATTTATTGAATTTTATGATAATAATTATTATCGATTTTTGATTTTAAGTTAGACATTGAGATATCTTTAATTAAAAATTTTTATATTTAACCTCTATTTATATTCTTAAATAACATATAAATGTTTTTGATAAAGAACATGATTAAAACTCTTCCATATTCTGAAACATATTGATTACAATAAGTTGAGTCTAAAAGCGTTGCGACTGATTTGCATAAACCGTATGAACTGGTATTAATTCAACCGATTGATACTGTGGTGGCGAATAATTGTTAGGCTGAAATACCACTGAATAATAAGGAGGAGGAATATTATCCAAATGAGTTGGATTAATGATATCCGATGGTAGTTGAGGTTTTCCAGCTCTCACATTGATTTGATGAATCATTATTAACAATGTGAGAGCAAGTATTATCGCAATTATACACCAAATAGGAGTTATTATTAAGCCCTCATCAAAATATATTACTATTCCAATTATCATAAATGTCATGAATATTAATAGAAGGATAAAGTTTTTCTTAATCGCACCAATTATTCCGATAAGATAAACAAAAAATGATACGACATATATCACGAGTAATACTATGAGATCATTATCTGTTTAGTAAAACGAAAATTTAGTTTTTAGGTTAAATCTAATTCTAAATGAGAATGTTTTTTAATTTTGAGAAAATTTTTGATCAATACATACTTGAATAGTGATCAATTTGACTTGAGTTAACCAATATTAAAATTAAATAAATTGAATAATAGAGAAATCCAATTAAACCAAATGATTGTATGAATAAAAGAATTGCCTGAATACTTCTGAATGCTATATCCTTATACATTATATCGGAAAACATTTTATTAGAATCAAATTCATTCAACTGAATGTTGAGAATTTGAGATAATGTTATGGGCACTAAATTATATACATTTATCAAATGAAATTTTCTTCTACTTTTTTCTGTCTTTTTTAAAGATCAGAAGAATAAGGAATGACTGAGCGTTTTGAGGGATTGCAAAAAAACAATTTCTTTTTTACAACTTTTCTTTGATTTTTAATGAGTAAAGTCTTGTTATTCAAAAAATTAAATTTCAATATTTTTCGAGATAAATTCAAACTCTCTTAACTTTTTAGTATAATTAAGTTTAAAAATGATTATTATTAAAATTATTAAGTTTCGAAATAAACATTTAATAGCTTGAAAATTACGTAGTATTAAGTTATTTTACATTTTGATTTCATTATCAAACTGTTATGTCATTCAATGTTAATTTGAATATTAATTACAGCAAAAATATTTTATTCATAAACATTATTCAACTGAAATGCATAAACAATGAGCTTACACAACAAAGTTCTCTAAAACATATGAAATTAGATATGAAGCTTCAATATGTTAAAAAGCTAACTTTCGTATATAAGTTATCAGAATTTAAATTTATAAATAAATATTTAGTCACAAATATACAGAAATTTTAATCAAATTTTAGAAATCATTTTAATTGTGCTAATAAAACGCTTACAACTATCTTTAGGATCAGCTCTTTTAGACTTATTTATCATTATAATGAACATAAATGAAGAAATAAAAGTCATTAAACAACAAATTCCTGCCACTACAAAAACAAAATAGAAATAAACTAATAATCCAAAGAATGCAATCAAAGTGAAAGTTGTCGTAATAATAATGTTTTCCAGAATAGTACCTATAATTCCAATTATAAGTACTATTAATGTTGTACCAAATATTACGATAAATATAATGACATCAATTTCTGCATAATATTATATGAGAATAAGTTATGTTGATTTTCAATGGAAACTAACTTTATTAATTAATAACAAATATAGTACTGACCCGAGAGAAACATTAACTCCTCTTTATCTAAAGCAACAAATATTATGCCAATCAATAAACAATAAAAACAGCCAACGATTTCAAACAATTGACTGATAATTAAAAATGTTTTAATACAAATGAACGTTGAATTATTTCTTTCATACATTTTGATCTGCATTTTGGGTACTTTTTTAATCACTTTCCATATATTTTAAATTGAATTTATGAATAACTGTATATCCTGTTAGTCAAAAATTATATAATAACTTATTATTGAACTTGACTTTGATCATTATTCTTATTATAATAACTTTAACATTGAAATAGAATTTAATAACAGGATAGAGAATTAATCCTCAGATAATCATCAATTTTATGGTCTATACTTATAACCAGCTATAACTTGAACGGATAATTTAGATAAGAAATTTACTAATGTTTCCAATGGTTTCCAGCATATATTTGAAAACTCACGAGTTATGTCTGCTTTCATATGATTAAATTTTTCATTACTATGTTATAGTGGGCTCTAAATGGATTATGAAATTTTCTTCTCATGCTAGTACTTCTCTGACATTCTTCACGAATATTTTTTTCTTAACATACCAGTTATGCTGAGATCCGTTTTTTGTATTTAATTACAATTCTCTCTATTGTAGTGTAAAAATATTTTTCCAAATTTTGAACCAATGTTTTCAAAATAATGTATAAATTGTAGCATTTGTTGCAAAAGTACTCTGTAATAATTATTTCCCTTCTAATATGTATGCATTTTATGGATTTGAAAATATATTTTGAGCTTAGGCACGTTTTAAAGGAAATTAAAGTATGCACTTTTTGACATTAATTCTAATAAATTTATAAGAATTGAATTTATAACGATTTATGTCTTCTTTTGCTCTTCATTACTCAAATGTTTGAATGTTTATTCATTTTAATAAAATTTTAATTTGTTGCTATATTCAGACTTATTTCATTAATTATTTTGCTAATTGATCCGTTATTTACATTTGTATTTATTTTTAATACCAAACTAAAGTTGTAATTTTATCACTTAACTCATACAGAATTTGAAACATGTCTGCTGGAAAAATAGAGTTTAAAAACAAAATATCACAGATGCAAATGATGAACTTGAAGCTAATATATAATACTCAACTGTTATTCTTTGGCTTCTAATATAAACATTAAATAGTTAATCATTATTATTTATATTAGAGACGTAGCCAACGATTTCAACTCCTACTAATACTACTGTATGTTAAGTGTAATGTATGAAATATTGATGGAAAATTATTTTATAAAAGATTAAAGCTTCCACGCCATTAATTACTTAGGATTTTTAATTAGAGCAAGGTCTTCTAGAGAAAACCGCGTAGAAAGCTTTTAATAATATCATTCGAAAATGATGCAGACCACAATGGTCGCTACACATGCTAGGCTCCTTATTTCACTATCCAACCTCAGTTCAAAATTCAAAGGTTCAAATCATATTTATTTGTGGAAACAAATTTCAAATTTAGCAATGGTATCAAAAACTTATAACTTTATGAATAAAATCTAAATCAGTTGTACACAAACTTTTTTTTATCTCGTATTTTTGTCATTATTATGGAAATTTATTCATCATAAATTATGTACAAACTAAAGGATACGTGGAATCTGATAAGAATGATTCTAAAACTTCTAATAGTACTAGAATATAGAATAAATAATATTAGTTAGTATTAATAATATATTATAAGCTTTCTCATAAACATCAATTCCGTCAGAACAGTCAGTTCAAATTCTCCCTCATTTTATTAATATGAAAAATTATTAAAATTACAAAATAAGTGTTAAGAATTTATGCTATAATTTAGTGGAAATTAATTAAATATTTACGTAATAACTATTTCTTACTTTTTTCGTGATCGCAACGTAAAAACTTTTCACAATTTAAAGATGATTTTGATGTTGTGAACTAGTTTTCGGTGGCTATATTGCACACCTTTTTCAAACAAATGTAGAGTTGAAATGACTCTAATTGTTTTG